>ATSW01017785.1:0-11275 GCA_000444245.1 Botryllus schlosseri
TTCCAATTCTCTACTAGTTGCTGACGATTACCCCTGACGAGTGTCAGCCGGAAATATTCGGGTTCATTTCAATATGAATATACTGTTCAATTGTATATTGAAGTTCTGTACCTCCAAGAAGCTCTTCAAATGTTTTGTTGTATTTAAATTTGCACTGAAAACTCATTAATGATATGTCCTATTACTACACCATCTACTGCATTGAGTTTCAAACTGGGGGCGCGTGAAAGCATCTGAAAGAGGGCGCGAAGCCGCAGTTAACTGAAATTTTTTCGCGATCCAAGTGATTTACCCTCGGCTCGTGGTTATTGATCTGTATTATGTCCGAATTTCATATTTGAGAATTATCTCATCAGCAGCCATAACCTTCAGTGCCATCCAGCTATCCGTTGGGATTGCAAGCATTCTCATTGCTCGCATTAATATTTTGTGATATCACGATAAGGGAGCGCGATATATTTCACCGTCATAAAGGGGGGCGAGTCCAAAAATGTTTGAGAAACACTGATCTACTGTGAAGCCATTTTTCTTCATCGCCCGCTATACCGACCCCTGCGCCCAGCGCCGCCCCATATCGCCCCCTGAGCTTTTCCGTCCCTTTGAAAATAATCCAAATCGCCCCTTGTGGGGCGCTGGAGGCAAAGTTAAGAACCGCTACTGTAAACAGTTACCGATCATTAAGTTTCTGCACCCGTTAAAAAGATGACTTTGATTTTATTTAGGGGGGCTCCTACATTTACTCGAGTTATACTGATCATTTTGTGAATAGCCGTGATAAAATCGATTCACTCATGTCAAATATGGTACCTTAAACAGTCGATCATAAAATTTCTGCACCAGTCAAAAGAGCTCATCTATCCATTTCACGATTGGCTAAGAGGCCCTCTACTACATTTTTAGTTATATATTGCGAATAACCCTGGAATTTTACGCATCCATGTGAAATATGGTGTCGTAAAGGGGGGTTAAATGTTTGCACCGATTAGAAGTGCATACTTTGTATTAAGTACCGTAATCTATTCATTCTGCAATTAGATTGAAAGCTTCTAAATGCTCTTGAAAGCGCTCCGGTTTATTAACATGCTTTTTGAGCCCCCCAGAATGCTTGCAGATTTTGGTATCGCACTATTCACTCACCAAGTATTCACATAATTTTGAAGAGCCGGATGCTACTCCGTTTCATCTGATTTTTTCTTGAGGAGGGACTTGCGAGGGACGCGATCGCATCCGCAAACGTAAAATTTTGTCGTGAATGATTATTTACTTTTGTCGTCTCCAAAAATGTCGACGATTGTATTAAGCTGGCTTTCTTCTGTTTCCCAACTGACACCAAACAAGAACACCAAATGGACGAATCTATTATTTGATGACGTTAAAAAATCTCTCGAAACCCTGACAACATAATAGAATAACAAATATCAGCAAACCAGTACAACAACAACATCAAAACAGACGACCTCCATCGCGTCACTCCACATATGAATGCACGCGCACCGCAAAGTGCTCGAGGTGGCGAAGGGTGAGCCATAACAAAATAAACCACCGTGACAACTTTCATGATATTTTATATAATATTATACCCACTTTTATCTGTGCTTTAATAGCATTGACATTAAACTGCTACTGTGTATATACAGGAAGTATATATTTTCAGTGATTGGTAAATCTCATTCATTTTCAGTAATACGTCAACTCCATATCAGTAGCCGTAAAATAAATTAATGTTTATACATACGGCACTCTAGTTTATGGTTATTGCTAATGAAAATCATTGGAGTATCCCTCTCATTACTGTCCCTTTTAAAATTTTCAGCACTCGTCATCATATGGAATCTACTATAACATAGAATGCTGAGAAAATCTGTCTTTATTGAATATATAATTTCAAAGTTGTGATAGCAATGTATATTGTACGCAGAAGTAGTCGAATTGGATATTGTTTAGTTCTTGGAACTAGCTTTGCAATCTTTGTGTAGACAGAGTTGTGCTAACAATATTTTAATTTGAAGCTGTGTATGAATTGTTTTTGAAAATTAATATAAGCCTGGTTCTGATCCACTTCTCCTCATTTTATTGTCAGGTTTACGAGCTTCTTCTATTCTATCTTTAGACGTTTAGACGAGGTGGTCTGGCTAAGCTGTTTTATTACCGGTCCCATTGCAAGCATTCAATGTAAAAGGTACCGTAAACATGAAGCTATGTCATGGTTAGGTAACTTCTGGGACAAGTGATGATTTGTAATATACCGGTATTTGTTTTTTTCTGTAGCTACAATTGTTGTGTTAGCTGTTAGGAATAAATCATTTTCTTTTGCTACTGCCGTAGAAATGTAGTCTATGACTCAATCCTTGTTGAGTGATCAGTAGGGCAAGTTTTCGCAACTTTACAGCTTCCAACAGCTTCGTAGATACTCAGAATCTACGTATTATAGTGTTTTAAGCTGTTACGAGGGATTATATAGTGTAACTTCTTGCAACTTTTCTCTATTTTTCATAGCCAATTTTTACCGCAACTTTTATCAAATATTGCGTAAAAATGTAAAGGGGCGATTTAAAAACATGCTATAAACTATTTCTATAGTATGGTTCTACTCCCTTTGATTTGCATAAAAACAAGCTATATGATGGGTTAGCTCAGAGGTCTCAAACACGCGGCCCGCGAGAGCATTTTGTGCGGCCCGCGACGGCCGGAATTTCAAGTATTCAACAATATATTCAAGTGCCATATATCTTTTTTAGATTTAAGATCTTAAAGTTCACCTTAAAACTACTATAAAGATCACTGAAATCCCGAAAAACTTTACTATCACATCACTTTTTAAAGGTACTATGCAGTAAAGGATGTGCTATTACGTCATATTTCTAATTCATGATGATAAAACATGACCCTTGATGATTCGTGAAAATTGTGATTTGGGTTAGTGCGACCTTTTCGTAAAATTACTCGATTTGGGATTGACTGGGTGAGTTAATAAAAATGACTTGAGTTGAGTCGGGTCAAACGGTAAAATCAGAGAAGGATTTGCGACTCGGAACGGTGACTTGGTATTCCTACGGACGAAACAATCTATGAAACTGTCATGGGGAATAGTAATATATCAAGTAATCGTTGCTTTCGTTGCGTATAGGATATGTACCTATCTAATCAGGTCTGTATGACAACCATCATTGTCAATCTGTGACCCCATGACGCATAGTTGGTTACATGTTGGGTGTTGTTTTTACTCTTTATCCGTGTTATTATAGGTGGCGAGTAAGATATTAGTACGCTCTACAGCTGTAAAACCAATGAGTTCTTTGCCGATTGGACATTTCTATTCCAGGGGTTCTTAACCAGGGTCTGTAGACCCCATCGGGGTACGAAGCACCACATCAGGGTGCACGAGATGCATTGTGGAATTAGGCCTATATGCTGTGGAATATTTTCTTGACCAATTTATTCAACTGGAGCGCGATTTTATGTGAATGGACAGAATAGGTACCATCAGAAATTGCGTTGAAATCTCATTGGAATCACAGGGGGTGCATGATGCATCCTCTCCTATGATGTCTATAACTCGTTAATTGAAAAATATTATGCCCGCCACGAAAACAATTTTATTCAAATATTTGATCATATGAATTTTTTCCGTGTCAAGCGTGAACATTACAATAGTAAATTACATATCTAAGATGATTGTGGAATGCCTGTCTACAAGGTCCCGTCAAAAAACGCCTACTTGGAAATATTACATTGAATATCCTCATTATTGGTGCTTCGGCCCGCGGCGTCATCAAAACTTGGAAATCGGCCCGCGAGCTCATTTGAGTTTGAGACCTCTGATCTGGAATATTTTAAAATTTACTGAAGATTGCCTGATATCGCAGCATTTGAGCAGTGTAGCCTAATCCTGGTTTTGATATATTCGTGATGAGTATAGGCTATTGTTATTGTCATTGCCAAAGTCAAATTAAATCAGCGTTAGATTTTGCCTTCGATTAATATTGGAACATATCAATTACAACTTAAATATAATCATTATTAAGCCATAGTAATAGCATTGGTTTTTATCCTTTTTAGCGATCGTACCCCTCATGCTTTCAATAAGATTTCTCGTAGCCACTGTCCATTTGCAACACAATTTCTGATGGTACCTATATTAAAATCTGAAAGTATATTCACATAAAATTGTGCGTAGCGCGAAGACTATTTTCCAGTTGAATAAATTGACCAGGGAAATGCTCCACAGCATATAGGCCTAATTCCACAATGCATCACGTACACCCTGATGTGGTGCTTTTCGTACCCCGATGGTATATACCATACCTGGGCAAAGTGCGGCCCCCGGGCCAAATGCGGCCCGCGAAGCTATTCTGTGCGGCCCGCGAAAGGTTGCTTGAAATTCAAAACATAAAACTTGCTCTTTGAATAACTAAAACCATTGGCTATATCAAATGAACAGGAAATTCCTTTACATTCAAGTCTGTTCATTAATATGCCACGATTACGTTGCCTACGAACCTAGCACGCGTAATCCTTATTCAAAATAGGGGCAATGTGGCTAAGTGTGAGTATCAATTAAAGTGACAAGAAATCACACTTTCAATAGTGTATAGTTCAAACCTTCTTTGTTGCCATTGTCACATTACGCGTTATACGGTATGTACTTTAAAATTGTTACGTGATATGCTTCCAAATCCCTAATTCGTAAAACAAGTCAATCAGTGCTCGATATTACTATATGACTTATCATATCTATCACCCATAAAGGATGAAGGGGCATTTCAAAAAAAGAAAGCTGTAAACTGAAATTCAAAGACGGTTTGGAGCGCTAAATATTAGAATACGCGAGTCAGGCCTGAACCCGTCCTTATAGTTTTTGGCCGAACATGTCGCCGCGATTAAGGATGTTAATTAAAGTCGGTCTTATGACAAAAACACGAAACATTCGGTCGAAGGATGACAAATTTCGGAAAAACCGCAAACTTCGCTCAACATCAAGGATATTTAAGCTGCACACAGCTCGGAATGCAGCGACCAAGACAATAAGCTTTGTACTATCGCATATACATTTCAGTGCAGTGGTTCCCGAACTATGGAGCGTAAAAGCATCTGAAGGGGGCGCGAAGCCAAAGATTATTGAATTTTTTCGCGCCCCGCGCGATTTACCCGTAGCTTATAGTTGTCGCATTGTGTATTGTCCGACTTTGATCTTTCAGAATTCTCTCATCAACACAATTCTCTCATCAACACCCATTACCTTCCATGACATCAAACTATCCGTTCGGATTTCTAGCATTCTGGTTGCGCTTTTTAATGTTTTGTGATATCATGATAACTGATAAGGGGGCGCGAACTTTTTCACTATCATAAATAGAGGTGTGCTTAAAAAGTTGGAGAACAACTGTTTTAGAGTCTTATCAGAGTAACCTGGATAAGGGTTTAAAGAGATTAATGTTTTATATATTTCGAATCATGACGGCAAAATATATATTTTTTCAATTAACCGTCAGTTTCTCATTACCAAACATTCACACGTTCACTGAGCAGCATTTGTTACCGATGTAATTTGGTATTATAAAATTAAAATAGGCTACGCTCGGAAATATATAGCTACAATATTTCACTCGGCCCGCGAACGTATTTTCTACTTTTCATTTGGCCCGCGGAGGAGAATAATTGCCCACCCCTGGTATATACAAACCCTGGTTAAGAACCCCTGAAATAGAAATGTCCGATCGGCGAATAATTCATTGGTGTTACAGCTGTAGAGCTTACTCGCCACAGATAATACCATATGGATAAAGAGAACAAACAACAAACAACACCCAGCATGTAATCAAATATACGTCACGGGGGTCACAAAATGCCAATGGTTGCCATACTGACCTGATTAGATAGCTATACCCTACGCAACGCAAGCTACGATCTTTTGATATATTACTATTTCCCATGACAGTTTCATAGATTGTTGCGTCCGTAGGATTACCAAGACACCGTTCCGAGTCGCAAGTCCTTCTCTAGTTTAAACGTTTGACCCGACTCAACTAGAGTCAATCCGAAGTCGACTAGTTTTACGAGAAGGTCGCACCAAACCAAATCACAATTTTCTGTCACGAATCATCAACAGGTAATGTTTCATCATCATGAACTGGGAATGGGGCGTAATAGCGCATGTTAGCGATGTTACTGATGTTAGTGATGTGATAGTGAAGTTTGCGAAGATTTCAGTGATTTTTATAGTAGTTTTAGCGTAAACTTGAAGTTCTTATAGCTAAAAAAGATGTATGGCACTTGAATAAATTGTTGAATATACTTGTAATCCCAAAATGCCGTCCCGGGCCGCACAAAACGCTCTCACGGGCCGCCTGTTTGAGACCTTTGCCCCAAGCCCAACTTCGACCCTAGCCCTCTCCCAACCCAAATATCAGTCACTTCAAACGAAAAAAACTTATTTTGACGTTTATAAATCTTGACGCGTTCATGAGAAACATTCATTGGTGATCATGGTGAACACTGTTCGATGTCAACCTAATACCTATATTATCGAAGAAGTGGCGACATTTCATCAAGATTTGGAGCACTACATATTTGGTAACACAAGTCTGCTGTTAACCGGTCTTTTAAGTTTATGGCGAGTACCGAGCACGTCTCCACGTCTCCGTGTTTCAGGAATATAATTTGAGGAAGCAGTGTAAAAAAATCATGCAGTGAATGCATATACCCGGCTGATGCGAACGTGCTAGCGAAGCTAGAAAAACATCAAAGCCATTTTACCAAGCCTCACAGAGCTAGCGACGTAGCATAATATTAACGTATTCATTTAGCAAATGTGTTACCAATATAATTCACTCTTTTCAATTTGAAAATAAAACTCCACGTAGCAGAACATAATCTAAATTATTGCTTCGACCCGCCAACGTAATTTCTGCTTCATATTGGCCCACCAAGAAATATAGTTGCCAACCCCTGCCCCTCTGGATATGAATATATGTTGACTGCAATAATTCACGCTAAATGACACGAAAGTTTTAGCTCGACTATTATAGGGTTACCATACGTCCTCTTTTAAGAGGATTTGTCCTTATTTTTGACTTTTTTTGAAAGTGTCCTCGGAGGACGCCCTTTTGTCCTCTTTTTTGAGATTATGTCCTATTTTTGAAAATTTAGGTCATTTTTTTTTAGTCAACCGATCACAAAGTGGGAAAAGTTCACCGAATTTTGAGAATTCTTCTCCGGATTTGCAAGTCTCAAATTTCTGAAAAACTGTCCTCTTTTTAGATATCCAAAATATGGTAAGCCTAGACTATTATGATGATCGATCAATGATCACACAACAAACTCACAACGGACAAATTATTGTGGCACTGTCTACGAGCAACTTTGGCCAATTTAGAACTCACGTTTATCACAACCGCAACAGATGATATGGCCGCCAGCGTTGTCGAAAGTCTGTTTGTGATGATTTGTTTAGTATACACATCCGCGGAATTGTTGCATCTAATTTTGACTAAGTGCTTCGAAATCGTAACCTTTTCATGATGACGACAACAGAAGGATATAATAGTTGACAGTCAGAATGGAGATTACGTTTATTTCAGGGACTGATGCAACTGTACGATAGGAAATGCTTACTAATATTGATTTCGACCACGAGAATTGTCTTTATTAGGCGCAAGCAGCGTTTTAGTAGAGAATAAATCCTTTTAAATTATAAATATGTGGCCATCAACACAGTTATTTGTACATCTTTATGTAACGCGAAACAATAACTTCATAATTTTAATTTATTCGCTAAAAGCTTTTCGACTGACCTTTTTTTATCGAATAAATTGACAATATGAAGTTATTGTTTCGCGTTATTCTGAAGTTCTGTACTACAAATTGCTTGTACATCTTTATGTGTGTTAGTAAGCTAACAGTCATTTGAAATTGAGCCTTCTCGGATAGGATGTTTAGACTACTATATACAGCGATGGCAAATAAACAGCATTTGATTATATACGAAGATTCATTTGATCTTACTGACATTCCTTCTATGCTGATGTATCTTTGATCTGCAACCTTGATTTAACCCAGGGACGGGCAAACTACA
Source organism: Botryllus schlosseri (assembly GCA_000444245.1). Taxonomy (NCBI): domain Eukaryota; kingdom Metazoa; phylum Chordata; class Ascidiacea; order Stolidobranchia; family Styelidae; genus Botryllus; species Botryllus schlosseri. The sequence goes on from ATSW01017785.1 coordinate 8,075, forward strand.
CCGTTTTTTTGCGGCCCGCGAAAGGCTCGAGAATCGTATCTAAAATATTGAAAAAATGCGCAGTAAAATCTAATATCTGCAGGGACTTGTTTAAACTTTTGCTATTAATATTTCACCATGAGTTATATTGTGACTAGTATATTTTTATTTCATTGCTGGTGCGATATCCCGAACTCCAGGCCCAAGCATTTTGAAAGGTTTGCTATATGAATAAATACCAATATTGCCTTTTTTCTAATAATCTCAATGTAATATAGTGCGGGCCGCGAATGGATTTAGATGTTGAATGCGGCCCGCAAGCTCCAAAGTTTGCCCACCCCTGATTTAACCTCATTAAAATCTTCGGGCAGCCGTTTCAATTAGAACTGTTATCGGCAGTAGGTAAGGCATTCACCAAGCTTCTGAGCGTAGAAATCGTCATCGGAGGAATTGGACACCGCGCAGGAACAGAATCTGTGGATTTTCATTTCATGTTTCAGGCCCCATCTCATTTGGGATCATGGCACGTTGTATTAGAATCAGCGTCAGTTTCGCGATATTGGGAGTTTTGTCTCTACCCGTCACCAAATGTCTTCGTAAGTCATCTTAGTTTCATACCTGAATAATTTCCTGCTGATTCGCTGACTCGGACTGGTACATTTTAGGATGGTCAAAATGCAGCGTGTCTTGTGGAGGAGGATATCAAACGAAATGGCAGTTTTGCGCAATAGGTTCATCAGATTGCAAGAGGCGCCGGAAATGCAACACAGCTCCCTGTAGAGGTAAGAAATTCTGAAAAAATAATCGGTTCATTTGATTCCGACAGTGCTGACCGTAGGAACTATCCTATTTATTAATATCGTCTTTATTTACAGTAGATCTGGTAACACACCGACCTTATATCAGGGCAGAAACCTGATGCCCTCCGGAAAAATGTTGAGATTGAAGTATACCTTTACCTTATTTGTAATAAACTCAAGTTGCTATTTCTATGCAATGCATGGAGATACTTGCAATGATGTAAAATACGCATCGGTTTTATAGTGAAAATGAAGAATCAAAATTAAAGAAGTTATGCTGCGAGGACATTATTCCAGTGGTTCATCCAAGGTTTCCGGAAGAATATATACAGTTCTCAATATAGTCATATTTTGGATCACGTCGAATTGCACTCCCCCTCACTTTTTGGATATGCTGCATTCAAGCAGAAGAGGCCTTGTACGACATGACAGCAGTAGGCTGATTCCAAGTTCATAATACTGAAAAATTTGCGACGCAAAATAGCTGGCACGAGTTAGGTTGTAAAATGACTTCAAGTTTATCGTACAATATTAAATGAAAATGGTAGATATGATCCTACTACATTTTTAGCAAAACTTGAAGGGATTTTCAAAACCACAGCAGCACGCGGCTGTGAAAAAGTTATAAACGACTGTCGTAACTGTATGATTATAATATATGTCGATATGAGAATGAACCTGTTTCAGCTAGTGACTTGGTGACTTTTAGGTATGTATTGTCTTTATGAATTAAATTTTGTGAAGCGCATATAGTCGCTGTAACATAATGTCAGCGAATTCATATCTCTACATTTTTCATTCATATTAGCGTAAATGGCAGACATGTTCCCAAAGTTGCGGAGGTGGACACCAGTTTAAAGTAAATCCTTGCCCTACTAGGAATTTTGATACGTGCCCCAAGACTTATCGAAGCTGCAACACTCAAGCGTGTCCTCAAAGTAAGATTGCGTATGACCAAGATCGATTGCACCAATACTGTTAGAGTTGTAATCACATTGGCCGGCTATACAACTAACTGTATATGTGACGAAATGACTTAATTGCACGCAATCTTCATAAATATTTGATAGAGAACGTTGTGAATGTATTTTATATAGTGCCCTGTCCATGGCATAATAAAGCAGATTCTGCTATATTCGTGCGAAATGTGTGTCTACATCTGAGAAGAACTCTGGGCGTCAGGTGAGACGTTGTCGCCAATAGGGATGGTGTGAACGTGAGGTTCACGTTCGCGTTCTGTGTGTGAACCTCCGAAATTTAGAGGTTCACGTTCACAAACGAACCTTGGTAGGTTCTGCAATGTCAACCTTTTTGATATATTACAATTTTCACTTCATTATAACATCTTTGGTTGAAATTTATTGCATTTCAACTGCGGGCTACTCAATGCATGGCGCTGGCAGCATAAAAAAATCAACGCTAAACGACCATGCACCTTGAAAATCTCAAAAATTTTATTTACTCTGTTACAAAAATTTGCTCGAAATATCCAGCTTTCCGTATGTGAATAATTAGTGACTCTCTGATATGAGATTGACCCGCAATCACACAACATCAAGAGCGAAATACGCTACCTGTAGGTACTAAGCGAATGATGCTTATTCAACCAGTCAATGAAATAGATATCGTTGTTTGATGTAAAAAAAGTCTGGCTGGCGTACGGGGTCAATCTTGATTTCATGTATTTATTGTATCATCACAAATCGTTGCGATAGGGTGTTGACTACTACTGTATAATTTGTCAATGGGGTAATATCGGTATAGCAAGTATAGAAACCCGTTTTATGTTCTGCGCAATATCAACGTACCAATACTCAGACGCCGACTGCATTGTCTAATCTGGCCTAGATTGTTAAGGCGTAACCTTATATTCCCTTGCAAGTCCTCGTCGAAATTGTTGGCAAAGCGACGGAAGATATTGATTTTATGGGATTATATGATTTGATTGCCCCAGTTGATACATTTGGCGACGTTTACATTGTTATAGGCTATCACATCACCGAAATGAAGGGTTGGAATCAGCAATATGACGTCACATGACGTCATGAGGTTCACTTTCGCGTTCACACAGAAACTTTCGAAAAGGTTCGTGTTCACACGAACCTGAACCTTCCTGAGGTTCACACCATCCCTAGTCGCCAATACTAAATGATAATATCAGCGGTATAAACTCAATACATATATTTATCATCGATTTTTGTGAACGCAATGTGTAGCAACCTTGCCGTCACAACTGCCCAATGTGGAAGTTTCGTGATCACATAAATGATATAAATGAGTCTTACCTCACCTCTGCGTATACGCAAATTTCTATTTGATCCCAGTATACGCACATGTTTAGCCTTTGACCATCTACAGTATTTTAGTAACGATTAATCCGTATACATCTCTGTTGTCATTTCTGTACAGAGGTGCCCCTGAG
>ATSW01017824.1:0-10737 GCA_000444245.1 Botryllus schlosseri
CTTAGCCGACAAAAAGCAGCATAATTGGTAGTCCTATAGCTCGCGACCCAAGCGTCCGAATAATTTGATATGTCGGTGTTTATCGAAAGCAAGTGTCGCACTGATTCCAAAAATACGAATTGAAATCTCGCCAGGGCAATAAAACTACTCCGAAATAGCCAGCAAAGGTTGATTGTTCTGAACAACGGGAGCGCGGGAACACAATCGCCAATGGCGTCAAGCGAATGATCGGAACAATGCCAATTTTCATATTTCGGTGACTATTTTGGGTTCCTTTCATTGCCCTGGTATTCGTGCGGCCCCGACCGTACTCTGAAATTCTAAATTTGGCCCTGCTACCGAAAAAGGTTGGGAACCACTGCTCAAGATGCTCTTCAAATACGAGTGGAAGTATCATTGTAAATTCAAGGCGTGCAGTTAGACACCACATTTCTTCATATTTTATGTGCTCCTACTATTGTGTGTGACAATCCATAATGTGGTGTCTGACTTTGAATTTAAGATGTTGGAGTGGATACCACATTGTGCATTGAAACACATAATGTGGGCTCACACATACATATGTTGAAATGTGGTGTCTATCTGCACGTCTTGAATTTGAGGTGTGTAGTCTAAAGACACAAGAACTCTGTGGTACAAGTAGGCGGAAACTACTTGCGTACTCAGGAAAAGTAGAAGTACTTCGTTAATGACCTCACATTACCTTTGTATTATAACAAAGTCGAGCTTTATAAATACGGTATTCTTCGTAGATAGATACATGTTATCTACAGAAAAGTTCTCACATATAACGTATTTGAAAATAAGCTGGTCGATGAGACATCGTTTATATCGCGTCTAATGCCCGAAACTTTGTTCGCAGTGGTCAAGTCCGATTGCGCTGATCAGAAAGAGAACATGACGGAATGGAAGAGCAACACGATGCAGCACTGGATCGGCAAATTGGACGCGTTTATGGAAGCTTTGAAGGAAGGCTCCGGAACCGGCGCCCCGACGCACGGTAAGTAGAGAGACACCGCACTGTATTTCGAGCTGGCGTCGTGACTATCGGTGACTGTTTTTTCAGTTTGCAAAACCGTGTGGACGCAGTGGTTCGACGTTTCTGATCCCGACGGGGACGGAGATGTCGAAACGTTGGAGAAGATTAGAGAAGAAAACCCGAAAGGAATTTGCCAAGCGCCGGTGTCCGTCGAAGCGCAGCTACTTGACGGAAGGTACTGGACTTTTCTTTGTCTCACAGCCTGCCCGGATGCAACGCTGTCTTTTTTTTCGTTTGATTTACAACAACCTACTTCAGCGTAGATTAGAATTTAATATTCCATTACTGATATGCCCATGACCATGTGTGGTCAGTACGAAGTACTCAATAAGGTTTCGCCTGCCTGTGCTATACTTACTCAAGTGATTATGCTCACGAATTACCTCCACTTTTACCCAACAGTATATCAAGGAAAATTACTTTCTTTCAAGGTTTTGAATTTCGCAAAGTGAAAACACTTTTGGGATGAGTTTGCATCGCTTTTACCAGTGAAATTTAGTGAGAGCTGTGTGAAATAGCACTTTATCACGGTAACTGCATGTTAATATGACGATTGGCCCGATTGTCACTGTCATTAGTCCTTTTGCATTGTTGGCGTGGATGAGTCTATCAGTTTCGAATGCAGCCACCTGCTGTTAACTGCAAAAACTACGCGACTCCTCGACCCGAATCTAATTTTGAGAAACATTCCATTGTCTTCTTTCACTTGAAGCATTGTTTTGTCATGTCTTTGAAATTGCTGCTTCTGCTGGTAATTAAGTAGTAAATTACTGCGTGGCTGACTGTTTTGACCACCATCCGTCTTTGGTATATTGGTTGCAAATACTGAAAATATAACTGTATGAGTGGGTCACTTACTTGGTTTTCTGAAATTGAGGACCGTAAATAGACTGACGTTTTCATATTCTATCATCTATTTGACTGACGGTTGCCGACGTAGTTTGGCAGTTATATGTGTGTTAGCCGTACAGCGCTACGTTGAATGTATGATGAACTCGATATTCGTTACTAGATTCAGGCTCAATCTGTACTTCAATCATGCCTCGTACTTCGAAAATACGACATGACTTTGTGACTTGACTCGACTTGAGTCACCTCCTAAAACCGAGTGACCTGACTTGACTCGTGTCGAAATGTCCAATGACTCGATATGAATTGGATCTCGAACGTAGTGATTTGATACATTTCGATATCTTTCCATAGAAACGCATTCAGCACCGGCTTGATTCTGCGTACGATGAACAGCGTCGAAGGCTTACAGTGCTTCCACGCGGACCAAAAAGACGGGCGGCTATGCGGCGATTTCCGAGTTCGATTCCTGTGTCTTGAAGAGTTGATCTAAACGCGGTCTTTCTTCAGTTTCTCTGCGTTTTGCCCTTGTACTATGACCTTCTTCTAGGACTTAATCTACAATGCATTTTCGAAGACGAAGTACAAGAGTTTCAAACCTTTCCTTAGTGACATTCACGGTGTTCCTTTATTTCTTGCCATCGTTACACATTGCTGCTTTGTAGATTAGTGCGTCATTTTTTCTCGGGAAATTGTGATACCTTCTATTTTATGAATCTAATGTATATTTAGCGTGTGCGGTCGTTTGTAATAAATTGTATTTCTATTCTAGTCCTTTCTCGACGGGTATCAGTGTTGATTGGTAGGGTGACGGCCAGAGAATGCAGCAGAAAAACAGTGTGTGTGAGAGAGAGAGAGAGAGAAAAAGAATTTTTATTTGTCAATCGTGCAAATCAATAACATGCACACAACGAAAATGCAATTGGAATAAATGTGACATACACATAAGTGAGGTATATAAACGAATGGCTCGATAGGACGGAGTCGTCAAGTCCAGTCATCCAGGTATTTGTGTGATGGATGACGCGATTGCTAACACTAGTTTTTGGACTGAAATCTCTTGTTTTAGCCGTTCAGACTCAGGGGGTAATCAATTAAGCATGGCTTTTATACAGTCGGTGATTCTTACAATTCATTACACATTCTTTTGAATACGATGAATGGTATAGGCTTCCCCAAAGAGACATATTTGATCGGAATTTAATGCTGGGAACCGTAAAACTTTTATATGGGTAACTACAGTATGACATCTCCACTAATTATTATGGAAGTAGGCTGCCATCTATAAACGTGTAATAAATGATCATTTTCGTTCTACAACATTTTGTCTACTATATGTGCGGGTCGCCAACGCGACTTTTCGGACCCTTTTCTATATCTTTATTTCTTAATCTCCAGAGTAAGCAACAGTGCGCAGCGGAATTGCGAAAACAGCACAATATTAGATACAAACAAGAGACACATTTTGCTTTCCTTGAAATATTTGCTACTTGATATCGCTCATCTACAAAACTACGATAATAACACTGGTCAACAAAAAAAAAGAAAAAAAAATGGCAGAACATCTGAGAGCCGTGTTTCGGAGTTTTCGAGGTTTCTGATTACGAATATCACATTAGATTTGCCAGGTTGGCTCTTGTTCAGAAGATATTTATGCCCCTAAAAAGCCCAAAATTACTGTAGGCTATATACTGTATTGAATATTTCACTTGATAAAAAGAAAATCGTCGTTTTTTTCAAATTTGATACTGCGCATTAATAGATAATTGACTATGAAGAACCCTCATGTCGTTCTCAGTCATTCTATCAATATTAACATGACCTGGTGCGAAATATATATTTATCAAAAAAGCAGTTTGTCAAGCCGAAAAATTGTAGTTTTGTACGACGCAAATACATATTCTCCTGTATCAATTGGTCATTCTACAAAGAATAAAGAGGAGCATAAAGCGATAAAATTTGTCCTTGAAAAGCTTAACTACAATACTCATATGTGCCTCATTTCTTTTGACTTGCAAATGGATAATTTTCCGCTAAATCAGCAAAGCACCGCTAAATCAACAAAACACCCAATTACAAACATTTGGTCGGAAAATTCGTATATGCATAATTATGGAAAACTTGGAACAAACATTAGCATAAAACTTTACTTCCTGTTCAGTCATTTTAATATATTTTCTGATGATCTTGTTGATTAGCAAGGGGAAGGGTTCCACCAAGACATCAAAACATCAAAAGAAAGATATTATGACAGATCATTGCTGGAACCTTTCGAGAAACTGCACTAAATTGCGGTGTTGGGATGACTCAAGTCATGACTTGACTCGAGTCAACTTTTTCGTATGACTTGACTTGACTCGAGTCACTTTCCAAAAATGACTTGACTTGACTTGAGTCGGCTCTTCAAAAACGTGGATTGACTCGTGACTCGAAGCAAAAATTACGAGTCATTTTCAAGTCATCAAGTACGCAGTGTCGATTAAATCAACGAATTTTATGTTATGATTGTTCGCGTTAGGCCGGTGTCACTAATGAGAGCAACCAGCCATTCCCTGATTCTACTTATCACCGGGCCTTTATTGTTACATCACAAATACATGGACCGCAAATAGATCACAGCTTACGTTGTCTTATTAGTAGTAATAGATTAATCTAACAGCAACATATCTCTGTTTCTTGGATGGCTCGGTGCTTGCATTGCGCAGTGATTCCCTTTAGCCACGCTCTTATATAGTTTGAATCGAGCGAATATAGTGTATGCGTTTATATTATCATGGATGTGTAGATGGGTCGTGTGTTGTACCATATCAATTTGTATCAACTTCTCGAGGCTTGGTATTTGATCCTCTAGTTTGACTGATAATACCAGACTGTAGCATGTAGCTATACAGTACCTTAGGTGTTTTATTAGCAGTTCTAGATGTGCGTGAGCGATACAACGCCTTTGTGTATGTATATCTAACTTAATATTCGTTGTTTCATTCAAGATAAATGAATAATTAATTTGGCTTTCACACAACTAGCAAAATGTAATGACTTTGAATCATCACTCATACTTCGAAAATTCAATTTGACTTGAATTGTGACTTGACTCGAGTCACCTCTAAAAAAACAAGTGATTTGACTTGACTCGAGCCACCTTCGAAAATAGGTTGGGTTGACTTGACTTGGTTCGAGTCAAAATGTGCAATGACTCGAGATGACTCGTGACTCGAAGGTAGTGACTTGCTCCCAACACTAGTAAATTGCTTACAGGCGAAAATTGTACAAAAACAATTGTGTTTTAAAATAAATGAATAACATTATATTCCAACTGATTATTTAAAATTTAAGGTTGACGTAAAACTGATTGAATTAATGCCACGTTATTTGAGTATCTAGGTAAATACTTATATACATGACTGGAATTTATTTATGTGCATGCTATCCGTGAAAGTCTATAACTATGATAAACGAATACCCCTAAATATAGTGTTGTTGCTCTATTTTGATTTAAAAGAGTCTTCTGTGTGTAATAAGTAGATTGAATTTTTAAACTTATATAGTACGACTGAGCCGATTTTCTATCTAGCCATTACAGCGAAAATGGGAGATATTGGTCAAAATAACCCCATGGACTATCTCCAAAACAAGAGCCAATTTGAAAAAAAAAAACGAAGGTCATATTCGGAATCAGTGCCATTCCACTTTCACTTTGTCTGCCTAAAATATTTATTGACCAGTGTAATAATCTGGAAATAGCGCATCCCCAAAACACTCAAATATTGAATTAGTGCAACGGCTATAAACGTAAATAGCCCAGTAACCATTTATACGCTTAGCAGGCAGCTACAGTAACATTGCGTATATGTAGTACTTAGGCTATGGTGGCTAAGTCGACATGTTTCCCGTGATTAATAGTCATTTTAGGACGTTAATATCAGACTCAGTACATGGACCGCGTCCGGTCATCAATCAAATCCGCAGTGAAAAAGACAACCAACTACACTGCCTGCGACTGAGACATCAGCTGTTGTCTAATATGAGATAACGGTAGCACACTCTCCATTTTCACTTTCTTTCCGGAAATCAGAACCTGCAGAAGAGGAATCTGCTGATAAGAGCAAAACTTGAAATCGTGTTACCGCCAGACCTGGATAATCGCCACCGTGACTCCTATTCCCGCTCCGGCAACTACATCTACCACGTGGTTGGAGTATTCGCTGATGCGTGATAATGATGTCACTATAGCCATGGCGCTTGCGAGAACAACTATCGCTGGTTGGAGAAGTCGTGTTTGAGATTTTGATTTCTTGTGAAAATGGCTCAACTAAAAGCAAAGGCATAATTAGGCATAATTGGGAATGAGAAAATTTAAGAATATATTTATCATAAGCAGACACGAGGTAAAGATCTATTCCTCTGGTGCACTTGGGCGTGGTTATCAATTCTCTTTCATTTCGACGACGCCCGGTCGCATACAAGCACGTATAGTCAATTTATAGTTCACTGACTCAGCCTTTGTTAAATTATGCATTTGCCATTGGGAACGCCGATTGTCCCAGATAAGCCCAATCAGCCAGCTAGGTCAACTTGGGTCAACCTGGGTCAACCGATTCTGCATTTTAGTAGGGTCGCAGTTCATGCATCCGATGTTATGTCTCAATAAACAACAAATGACCAAGGTGTCTTACCGTGATGAAACCTGCCCCATAAAACGTCAACATTGCATGTACAGAAGGAAACGATGCTCTGCAACATAAACGGAAAGAGAAATCTATAATTTTATTGACACCCCAATGCTATAAGGCCACAGCTGATGCGTCATGCCCGAAGGGTGAAATGACACGCTTCAGGAACAACTGGTCAACTACATTCACTGAGAATGCCAACACTGTGAGTACTGCTACACAGAAATGGCGATTGCGTACCAACTATGGGCGCAGGGGCAGGCAAATTCTCCAGTCGGCGGACCGGATATGGGAAAATGAAGTACTTGGCCGGCCGGATTACAGAATATATAGCTTAATCGCGTATTTATCCACTATACAACGAATAAATCGTGTTTAATGTAAACTTCAAGTTTAAATAGAGACTAAAAACAGTATTTAATTAACTTATCAACAATTGCAATTGAAGTCAATCAGATATCTGTGTTGTCAAGTTGTCAATGAGTTCTTTGAACTCTGGCTGCATGTCGTATGTAGCAGGGTAGTAACCAAGTCAAAAGGTTCCGAATCACAATCACAAGTCAATCTCTCTTTTATGGTCAAGTCAAGTCAAGTCGAGTCATTTTCAATACACTACCGAGTCAAGTCCGAGTCCAAGTCACGGATTAGAGGGTCGAGTCTGAGTCATAGTGTTTTGACTCGAGTTCAGGTCCAAGTCATTATGTTGACTGTTCAGTTCCGAGTTAATGTCATGTGAAACCCACTTTTTGCAATCTGCTCGGTGATATCGAATGCTACGCATTGAAAATATTCTAATTTTCCTCACCATTAACAGTTTCTGATAGCATTTTCAAGTACCAGTACTGATACTGAAATAATAATAGTGCGATACTTTACTATTCTCCGAAATTACAAATAAATGCCAGTCTTGGTATGAACCTAGCCTCGAGTCATATGACTTGATCCGAGTCATGCGCAATGACTCGAATACAAGTCGAGTCAATGCGCAAATTGACTCGAGTCGAGTCATTTTTCATTTTTAAGAAAATGACTCCAGTTAAGTCGACTCACCAGACTATTGCGACTCGAGTCTGACTCGAGTCAAATCATGAGTCGAGTCATTACAACCCTGGTATGTAGAAACCCGTTGTAACGACTGCACGTGCACGTGTGAACATCAGTTATATTGAAACGCCGCCTTGCCTCGTTAACGTTCATGGTCGAAAATGCATGTAGACCCGAACAGAGCAAGTAGTTTCATGACTAGGGTTGCATTTAAAACAAAAATCAATTTAAAATAATAATGTTTAAAATAGGGACCTTGTTTAAAACATGTTTTTTATTGTTTATTTTAAAGCCATGGCGTCACGAATATTCAATTGTGGCGTCATAGTGGATTGACATTGACAATTGAAATATAGGATAAATATATCTCCTTTACGAAATATCTGTTCTATAACTGTTGAACCGACTTTGAGGGTTTCAATTCCAACTATCCCTTATCGATATACGTCGGCTAAATCGGGCGGCCAATTGTCCGTAGGCTCATACAACATGTTTTTGGAAAGTTTCACAATTATGGCATAATTTTACGACTTAAAAAACACAATTTTTTTAATGGTCTTTGTTCAGACACTGTTTAAAACATGTTTTAAACGAACTGTTTTAAACAACCATTTATTTTAAATGCAACCCTATTCATGACCATCTTTTCAGGTTGGCAAACTTGATTCATTCTGTGACGCATAAAATCTGTCAATACTTTCAGATTCAAATTTTACTTTCAGGGTAGAAACTCTTTGCGGGTCGCTCAAAATGACTTCGCGAGCCAGACCCTATGGCCTCGTGTGGCCTGATCCGTATCGGATTTTCATACAGCCGCGATAATAGCATTCAATCAACCAACTATATCAGTGTCGTTGCCAACGACGGGTGGGGATAATCCTATATACTTATGCTTATAATATAAACCCACTTACAAAGTTTCCTGTGAAAATCCCTGTCGAGGACATGACATTTGGGTCACGTAGCTACGACGTGTGTTTCTATCTATATACGCCGCCGACGAGTTACTGCAACCAGGCAGACACAGCGCCAGAAAATTTGGGGCTGGGCTTCCTCCGACAAATGCGGATATTTTGTTGACAATAAGCACGAAAAGAGCGCCGAAGTAGTAGAGTGCTAGACAAGAGATACAAAAGCATATAAATACAATAGTTCATAAAGAGATGAGTTATTAAGGTGATGATCGTCATGGAAGGAAACAACTGGATGTTAGAAACTTCAGGATACGTTTATCCCGTCACTGTCTCATTTATACCGGGTTTAGAGAGAGAAGATTCATCGTATACTCCTTCACTACGCCCACAGTGACAAAATACGTCTTCGCAACAATATCTATTTGTGGCAGTAGACAAAAATAGATCTGTCGTTCACATTCAATTGAGATCTATGAGCAATGAGCATAACAAAATTAGTTGACGTTAGATGTGTGACGATCCGCATGACAGTGGGATAAAAGTCCATATAACAATGACTAGCTTTTGATGTAGTTTTGTCAGGTACAAAATTGATTGAAAACGAGGTAATTACACCCATTCTCACGAAATCCCTGGGGTGGGGTGGATTATGTCTTCATTACCACCCCAAGAACGCGCAGAAAGGTGGCACGAGGAAATAAAACTCACTACGTCCCCGATATATCTCTATAAGGATTGGTGTATTATACTCGTTGATGCCCAGTGGAAGGGCTATGAAAGCAAAATTAGGTACCCGAGATTCCCCGTGACAATCTGGTAGATATACTAAATACATACATGTATTAACAATCACAGCCTGCAAATGAATGTATATTCATAAAATCACCGATCGTATCGAAAAATTCCACCAGCTTCTTCAAACGATCCTCCGAAATACCATCTGCTGGTAAGCCAAACATCAGAATTGCTTCGAGTCCAAAAAACTGCGAAAATAGAAATAAGGTCACACAAAGCCGTGTATATATAGACTCCACGCGGGATGAAGCATGGCCAATTGGCCATGGCCGACGGCGCTATTTACTCAAACATTCTCTATATTACATTCTGTTTCGTCGACCGGACACCGTCTCTTATTTTTGTGTAGTAGCCGATATCACAAATCCAGCCTGCTTTAAATTTTGAGCCCCGATTTCTTCGATTGCTTTTTAGCAGCTTTAGAATATTATTTAACATCAGGTAATTTCAGCTTGTTGCATCTAGCTACTGAGTCTATAAATTGTATACTGACCGTAGGCCTATTCCAAAATGCAAATCCTAATAATATACCTAAGTGTTGCATATATGAATACAATCTCACCAATCCCGGTAATATAAGAAGCACACCCATATAAAGCCATAACGTAGGAACTAGATGGTCGCTGGTGGGTATCAATGGATTTCTGTACCGTTCGTCATCGCAACTGACGTAGATATCGTACTTAGGTTGATCCCATTTGAATGTCGAGCATAGCAAAATGAGACCAATCAGCACGACGAAGTCTATGACCTGAACACAGATATAACACAATCATAATACAGCAATAACGCTAAAATCGTTACATCGAGACTCGGCCGGCTAACATGGGTTCAGCTTAGTTTACATGTAAAGCCTGAAAGTGCATAGTGGAAATTGAAAATATGATAAATAACAGGGATAATTTGGAAATCGTATATGAGCGTGAGCGGCAAAACGACAAAGGCATAACTCGTTTAACATAAGCATCCCCGGCAGATGTTAAGCGCCATTACTACTCCATATCTCACCGAATTGACAACCCATCTCTTATAATCGCATAACACGCTTCTTATTTCAGGAATATAATGCGAATACCTTTCAGCGTTCTTTAAATCCGACGGCGCCGTAAATTATAATAGAATTTTGCGCTTATCTCGAGGGAGATGTCTAGCAAAAATCTTTGCCGATTCTTACCATTATACTAGCCAAGTTAAAATTATCGGAGTAGGAGCTATAGGTTTTCCAAAATCCACTTCACTGCGGCTGCTCCAGAGAGATGCGTATCTCTAGCTCTCAACTGTACTTTTGTGCAATAGATTTACTCCACGTACTGAGCTGTTGTTGTTGTAGTTGGTTCAGTATTCGCTGCGCTTAGATATCTACGGTCCCTTTACACCAGGGCGATGATTCCCGAGCTGCCGAGTCACTATACGGCCCACTTTTGCT
>ATSW01017958.1:0-10202 GCA_000444245.1 Botryllus schlosseri
AACCGTTTTGAAATATTCATAACGTAACACGGTTCGCATCCTGCTTGAGGTTGTAACCGGCGCGTGACCTCGGCGCGATAGGTTCGTCCTAAAACGTACCGTTAATGCTGAATACGTCACGGAAATTTTGACACATGTATTTTAATGATGAATTGCGTTGTTTTTAGAATAAGACTAAATTTCATACTGTTCCGCCATGAATCCGATAAACATCCCTCGTGCTCGGTCAATGAGATTCCTCATAGGTTTTTACGAAAATTCGCGAATCTCAATTTTGGAGGAGCCGCGTTTCGCTTGTATTCGCTCCAGTACCCTGTGCACCGGTTTTGATAACTTGTTGTTAAGTGATATTTTAACATTAAATTAAACTGAATGAATGAAACTGATGTATATTCATCGAACTGTGGCTTAATCATGAACTCGGGTATAGGTACTCTGCTATATACTCGATTATTATTACGTTACTTGATGTGATACCAATGAACGACTGTTTATTTAGACGCGCGGAATGTTTTGTGATATGACATGTAGTTCCTGCCATGTTTTGGAGCTATCGCCCGCTTTTTAAACTAAATCATCGGGGAAACAATAAACAATCGATATATTAATGTGCTGACATGCCACGATATAACGCTCAATATAATATTCTCGTAACTACATTTCAAGGTGAGAATGAGATCGTATTTACCGTGGCACCTGGTACGGTCCTCTCTGATCAATTGCCGTTGAGGCAGTGCAGAGATCAGCTAGCTTGATAGAGTTGAGAGTTACCATACCAATTTGGTGCCCACGACCCAGGAAGAATCGGAACCGGAAAGCTTGTGGCATAACTTTACCGAAAGAATAGTGTGTTGCGTAATCTTAATGCACAAATAAATTCATTAGCGCGACGAATCCTTTCGCCCATTGAAAAGATGGCGAACTCGCGTCGAACTACCATGAAAGACGTCGTTAATGGACCTCTTTTGTGACAGGGACAATCCGAGTGTAATTGCAGAACCCTCGCGGTGTCGGACTTTTCGCAATCGATTAAATTATAGCGCGGTAATGGTCCTTTTCGGAACAAGTTGAATAGACGATTTCCGTATGGACGCTTTCTTAATAGTGATAGCGAATATCGGCTAATGAACGGGTCCTTTCACGGTAGCTTTGTCTTACGCGGGTTGAACGCATCCGGACCTAATTTGATTAGCACTTGTCATGTCCGGATTGATGTGCAGCGATGGGTCTTATTCTGGCGCGGTATGCAGCGGCGTGACGTCAATGAAGTTGGCGCGGGCCTCGCGTTTTCGTACGCTGGCTGTAACGTGAGATAGTGTCGTCGCTGTTTCGGCGGGGTTGGGGCTTTGAAGCTTGTGTCATCCGAGATCGAGTGTGTGCTGTGTGCTTGAGTCGGCCGTGTATTCAGTTCTGACTTGTATCGTGTTCTACAACCCGGATTTTGGTAGTCGAGGACTGCGAAGTCGTGACTCCGGACTCGATGGTGTTTGACGTCATACCGACAATTCTTCCGTCTTGCTATTTCCGTACACGGGATATATGTGGACATTTTGGAGTGTCTTTATTTCGCTACAACTCTGCTGCGCGCGTTGTGTACCTATTAGATGTCCTTAAACCTTAGATAAAAAAGTCATGCTTCAGCCGGTTCTGTTACAAAAAGTCGTCGGCATTAACCAGTAATGCTAACCGTTTCGTGGTATCATGGAATTTCGTAAGACTGTTGAATTGAACCGGTGGGAACCAATTGAATCCGAACATACAACCACTGCATCCTGCATAACTGGCATTGCTTCCTTCGTGACCGCAAAAAGGTGCATATTTGATTTTTCGAAGGCATTCAGCGTCATATGGGGAGTCCTGATTACGCGTATCGCCTTTTTGCGATTTCCCACTACACACCTGAGATGTATCTCTATATCAGTTAGTGTGATTGGCTAGTTTTCACCCGTTGAATTTGGCTATAAGTGCAACATTTGAGACTAGAAAGTTCCTCTTATTTGTCTGTACGCTACTCAATAATGGAAATCGTCGACAGGAATAAAATGCAATTTCAATAAAAAATGGATATAATTATTAGTATATCCAACGAATTTGTCGGCTCTACTAACAGCGCTTTGTTGCGTAGTCCCGGATTACCCGCTATCTCGTATTCTTGTCAACAGCGCCACCCGTTCGTTCGCGACTGAGCGGTCTTACAAGATTTGTTTTGCACCGGATGTTGTCGAGTGCTGGCACTTGCGCAATTGACGTAACGCGCGCCGACTTATTTTGTGCCTGCAATAGTGGGCGTGTAGCATCGGCGAACCCGTGATATCGAGGTTGCATTGTCACGCGGAATTCCGCGATAGAATGTCCGCATTCAGAACTTCTCAGCTGCGAGAATTTCTCCAATGCGCTCGGATTTTCTTACAACTGCCCAGACTGGTGTCTTGTATGCACTGTAATCGCCCACGCCACAGTCAGCAGCGTTCCAATCTAGCTCGGCGAAGGTCGTTTTGAAACGGCATGCGATACTCAGGGGGGCTGGCCAGTTATTTCAGTCATGTGACGCGGGGCGGGGGTATCCTCTTCGTAACATCGCCTTTGAAGGCAAGCGATCTATAGCATGCTTCCGCACACCTTTTCTGAATCACAACACAAAAAACACAGCGACAGACAATTCCTGAAAGTATGTTCACTGTTCATCGGTCCAACTAACGACATGCTTTTTTGTGAATTTCACACGTAAGCGCGTTGTGAATTCCAGGCCGCGGTGTCGAACTTTGTCTCTGCTCTGTAGATTATTTTCAAGCAACTCAAACGTACATGGGTCTTTGGAAGCTGGCCGGAAAGATAAAATGCGATTTCGTAAATATTGCGTGATGTATACCGCAGCGAACAAAGTCAGATAACTAACATTCCACGGTTGACGGTGTTATCTGTTTCAAAACCGCAGAATCGTACGAGGCTCGCAATTGCGTTTTCGGGTATTATTACGCAACTCCGCCGGGCTTAAGCCCGGAACTTGAATGTCTCGCTAATCAAATTACCCACCGTTTCATTACATGTTCGGATATCGGATTGGCAAATTGTTCAATTTGTGTAAATAACGGCCTTCCGCCGCGCGTCGAATAGTCGATGATGAATCTCGCGTCGATATCGCTGGGTCGTGTTTGCGGTGACATCGCTGCGTGATGGAGATTGTGTCTTGATTTGATTGCGATCTCGTGTATTATGCGTGCTGCACATCGGACTTGACTCGACCAAGTCTCGGGGCTTTGCGGTGCCGGTGCCCGTCGGCGTTTCGAAAATCGTCCGACCGCAGAGTCAAATCTACTTTGTCTTCAAAATGACTTGAACAGTCGATTTTATGGTACCAACTGTCTAAAAACCTAGTGACGAAGTATTTTCTAAGGAAAAACTAGGACCCAGTATTGTTTCAGATGCATGTACCGGTATATATCCTTACGATATGAAGCAACCAACCAACTACCAACCACGCGCCTACTTTGGTTCGCTTGTCGAACAAGCCTTCTCCAAGCTAATTTTCAAGTCATTTATTTATTAAGAATCCGGCCAATTCGCTTATAATAATTGTTCCATGACAGACAGCTGATTTTTCGATACAAACCATTTGAACAACTGAAAATTTTTATCGGGAGGTAATCGCCATCTTTAATTCGTGTACGGAACCAACCATTTTAAAGCTCATTTCCATGTCATTATTCTAATAAGAATCCGGATCACTTAACCTATAATTGCACCCTGACAACAATCTACAATTCACCGCACGTTTACAGCATGAAGCATTTCGCTTTGAATGTTGGAACGAGAGCTACGACCGATAGCTGAGTTTTCTAGTTCATTTGTTCGTATGAAAACGTAACTATTCCCTAGCTGTTGGTCTGTAGATTATTAGTCCATGAATTATCACCAATTCGCGTAGATTTGACAATTGCACGCCAAACAAGTATCGGGATTGATGTTGTCCTTATCTCCACCGGGATTGATCTGATGATTGCTTCCGGAATCACTGCTGATCTTTACGCGCAATGTCATCGACCCTGTAGTCCGGTATCTCGCTACCGCGTAACGGTCACGATAGTACGATTCCGTTAAAAGTTGTTTTTACGCTAATGGCTGATGGATATGGCTAATTTCCGCTTCGCATCCGTTCCACTTAACCGAGACTTATTCAACGTTGCGCTCACCGCGGTACTGACAGATAGGAAAAGTCTTGCGTCACGTCTCGGGTGGTAAGAAACCTCGCCGATTCAAAGTGGGCGAAAGTATTTCTTAACAATTCCAAGTTTCCGTGGAAAATCGTTATATGCGCGAATTAAGCGCGTTTTCAATTCCATTGTTCGCGCTATTATCATTTTAACTGTTGCGGTAATGACTCTTTCCCGATGTTTTGTAAAACGCGTGCCGGGCGATCCGTTGAGACGCTGGAAATTTCGCGCTGTCGCTTATGCGCGCGATTAAATTTTTGGCATATCTTCGCAATTTCGATTCGTAGGAACCGCTACTGTCGGATCTTAAGTAATGCTTGACGGTATTTGTTTAACGGATATAACAGGGCTGTAAATAAATCACAATCTAAATTCGACTTGATATCGTCTTCAAACTTGTATCCACATTAGTGGATTTCGAACCACGAACATTGTGGTATATTTACAGTGTATCTGTAAATACGCGTGCCTTGTGCCCGATAATTATTGCGCGGAATGAGTTATCGAAAATTCGGAAAGTATTCAATACCGATTACCGAATAGCAGCTATCTCCCTGGCAATTTCGAAGCTCCGAGGACTTGACACTATTCTAGCCAGGCTTCTCCTCGGGTAGATTAGGCAGCCTTATTCGAAAAATGTGAATATAACGAATGCTAAATGTTCAGTGTCATCAACTTTTTCATACTCTGCGCTAATCATGCGCCTTTAAAGTATGCTGTGTATGGTAGATGTGTCACATGCTGGCCCAATAGCAAGCTGTGAAAAAACGTAACTGTAAATGTCGTATTTTTCTGGATTTGTCTACACGTTACCAAGTAATAGCACAGTTTTTGCGATAATTAACCCTGTAAACTTGATTTTAGTTCGACCTACTTTTGCACAGGCTAGTGCAGACTGTCGATAATAGCTGTGCCAATTTGCTCAAGATAAGACCTGAAATTTGCTGTGTTATTCCATTTATAATCCACTAAAGATTGGCCGCTTCTACTTCGCAGTTGGCGGACGCACAACTGGCTTTAACTTTGCGCAGTTCAAACAGAAATCTTCGATCCTTCCGCGGTTATTACGCGCTCGTCGACTTACCGCCTAATTCCAGCTGTCTAATTCCGCGAAACCGGGTAGAACGTCTCCAAGTCCGATTCTAATCCAATTCGCCATCTCCGAAAATCCCATAATTTGCCCGGTGGGATTTCGCCGGGGTCGTTCAAAAACGCTTGGTGATCCTCCTACCCGCGGTTTCCGTGCATGATTACACCGTGCAAGCCTCTAACCTGTTTTATTCCCGCCCTGAGAAGCATCGCCCGGGCTCGGCGGTTTGGTTAGTGGAAAGAGTTTTGAGGTCAGTGAACTTGACAGCTTGTTGGATTTTCTGCAAAGGTATACCCGCATTTAGTTATAGTTCCAGTTTTGCTCGTGAATGAATTCTAGTATACGACTCTAACATTTGTGCAGTGTACATTGTGCGCTGTGCTTCGGTCATCTTGTCAGCTACACACACACACACACGCGCACCCTCCCCCCACATACAAGTAGAAGTTGCGATTTCTGATACGATTGTGGATATACAATGTTATTTGCGCTATACAATGTTCTCTTTACTAGTTGCTTGCGATTATGTTCTGGTTATATTCAATACGAATATGTTATTCGACAGTGCTAGACTGCTCGTAGTCAAAAGCCATTCCAGTACTCCGAGGAAGTAGAAGTAGTTCGTTAGTTACCACCTCACGCTCAGAGAAATTTACGAACGGCCGCTGTTCGAAAACTTATCGAAAGCGCGCATCTCTGTAAACTTGGCGGCTAGGACCTAACCCATGCGTGCGTGCGATATGTCAAGGGCGCTGCCTTTCGTCGAAATAACGCGGCAGTCGCTCTGCGATAAAAGCAAAGATAACTTTCAATCCGACAGCGGTTCAGATTCGGAGATTTCCATGACTGATTCGTTTTGTCAATACCGCTCTGGCGCGCATGAGTGGCCCCGACACCTGCACCCGTAATTGCGTTTTATTTAATTTAGTTCCGCTATCAGACCGTACGAGTGCTCGTTTTGCGGCGCATGGCATGAGCGTGGCGCGGGCCGTCAGCGGAAATATTCGAGTTCAACTATGTCCGAGTCGTTCGCACCCGAGCGTTTGGACACCGATCTAAAATCGAGGTCGCGTGGAAACGCGGTTAATAAGCGCAATAGCGGCGATTGGAGATCGGAAATTCGAAATGATCCGCGGCGCTGTAAATTGCTCCTGCCGCGGAAGCACACTCGAAAATACCCGTTCATTCTTCCGATTTTAGAATGATAACATAAATTTCGCGATATAACAGCCAATTTGGTTGTAATACAACGCGAGCGAGATTTGTCGTTGATGATGGTCCTCGCGGGATCTAAATCGCGCCGGTGATTTGAGTTTAACTGCTGGAGACGTGGTTATCGCTAGTCGCGGACAACATCCGTCATTGCATTCGCAGTAGGTTAAAGGCACTCATGCTTACCTGTCGAACTGCTGTACCTTTGTCTGCGATATTGAATTAGTGTTAACAATACGCAGACTCGCTGTCAAGTCCTTTTCCGCTTTGGCCCCACCCCGACAGCTACGCGCCTCAGGCCGTAGCACGCGACGGATTTACAGATTAGCGGCGTACACAAGCCTTCCGTCCAATGTTAACAGATCCGCCCATGCTGGTTCCCATCAAAAACCCGGACAACATCCCGCAAATGACGCAGCTCGAGGTGCCGACGATGTACCGCAACAGCGAGGCTTGGCGTACGCTGTGCCTGCCGGGACACGACCAGTTCGAGCTGAACATACCGGCCGACTTGCAGTGGGAGCTGCGGAGGGAAGAGTGAGTATACCGTGAAACACGCATCCGAAATATTTCAACAGTGGAAAAGCTACGATTTAACTTGGGAGATAGTAGCTAGATTTGGTCAAAGTAGTCACTGTGGCCGCACAAGTGGATGTAGGATGTAGATATAAAGCCTTGAATTTCGAATAGTCGATTTCCAAGACGTGTCAAAACTTAGTAGAAGTAGAATCTTCTCAAGTAGAACGTGATAAAATCTGAAAACGTAAGCACTTGAATGGTGATAGTAGTGATAGTATTTCGTTGCTGATAACCTCTGACATTTCTCAACCCCGCTTCAGCGGACCAGTTCCAAATCGACTCGAAATCTGTTTTCATGCCGAGGCGCTCGCTGATATGTTACCGGGAAAACCGCCAAATCACGGAATCCGTTATCACCGACTATAGACTGGATATTTTCAGTAGACGATGTTGTTATTGTTTATCGATACGTTTTCGCAGCATAATCCTGACGGATCGTCTCGACGAGGGTTTTTTCGGGCAAGTTTTCAAAGCGGATTTATTATCGCCAAACGCGAGAAACGAAGTCATCGTGTGCGCCGTTAAGATGCTAAAAGGTGGGTTTCGTTGCTGATTTTATAACTATTCCAGTGAATTCGGCATTAGAATTGGAAAAACTATTGTTATTATGAAGCCATGCATTAATATGATATTAAGAAATTCGATAATCGATGTTTCACTAAATATAAGCGTGGATTGTGATATGGCACTTGGTGAATACGGCATGTTGAATTTGACAATATAAGTATAATACCGCTTATTATAAAAGGTAGTACATCAATATTGCATTAATAAAATGGAAAATGCATGTTTCACTGAATATGCGCGTTACTTGTGATATACGACTCTTAGTAATTTCTGTTCTTGGCATTTGTGATTTATGTAGTAATGTATTCAGGTAAAGGTACAATTAGGATAGGGGTAGGTTAGGGTGAAGACTAGGGGCCACCAAGCGCCCCATCTAGTTCCGAATTCGACGTGTCGGACTCGCCAAGTGCCGAATTCACTAGTAACCATTCCGAGTCATCCGCAAATGTTTATTCCGCGGTCAGTAGAATACGTGTAACGCTTTTGATTCCAGCATCGCGCACCGAGAAAGACGTGCTCGATCTCCTGTCGGAGATGGACCAGATGAAACGGATCGGGAAGCATCGCAACATCATCAACCTGCTCGGTGTTTGCACACAGAACGGTCCGCTAATGCTGGTCACGGATTACGCGTCCGAGGGCAATTTGAGGTATTAGATTTCTGTGCGGGATGTGTTTTTTCTCTGTTACGGTGCGTCAGGGTATTGACGGCGTTCCGCGCTCGAGGGAAACTCTTCACGGCCTAGTTGCAAGTATTTTCAATGTAAACAACTTCGTGCTTATAGTGTCAGCGAGGAATTTAGTGCGTTGGGATGTTTGATGCGCGGGCGACGGGCGCAACGGTATGCCGTGAATCGGTTTTCTGCGCTGTCCTTCGGCATTTAGGGTGTTACAAAGGGCTACGTTGAATATTTTTTCCTGCCATTCGCACTGCATGGGCACTTCGGCACGTGAAACAGCAGAGCGAAACGCCGATAATTCTAATTCTAATCACATTTGTGAAATGTCTCTATGCTCTAATTACAATTCTAGTCTAATTTCCGTTTTCTTTTCTTCTGGAAATACTGCCTGCAGGAGAACTACATAGTGCGAAACGAGCCAAGTTTGGCGTGCAGACATTTGCTATTTTTGTCTTAATGAGATTGAACTATGAGTTGAATTTTGTATTTCTTTTTAATTCCATTTTTTTGCGGATTCGGTAATTCTAATCTAATTAAAGTCTGAAAAAATTATGGTTTTTGGCAGCAGCCATTTTCCTCAGAAGGCAACCGTATACTTGAACTACAGATTAAATATTTTCGTATCCATTCACTCCACATATGTCTGTGGTGTAGAGGTCACGCGTCATCAAAATGATTGTCACACTTGCAACTTTCAATTGAGACCCAGATGGATCATTCTTTTCTAAAACGCGTAACCTCTGTGTTATCGCGTGGATCACAATTCTTTCATATCGAGCGAATTTTCTTGCGTGCTACATCAGTTTCGTAATTGTTGATTTTCGAGAAACCTGCTTCTGGGTCCGTTTCTATATTTAACTTAACTATATGTAGCTTTTACTGGTCCGTAGATCCGATTCGTACCCAGTACATTATTATTTGACGCCTTCGATATTTTAAGCAGCCGGAAGCATAAACTAGTTTGACATGTACGGATTAGTACCTCGCGTGCGTCAGTAACACCGTGTTGAGCCCCGTTTTCCGGGTGTACTGTAAGCAGTCGAGGTTAAGACACACGCTGTTTACGCCGAGTGACAGGTTGTCCCGGCACCCTTCGCGATTAATTTAATCCAGATATCCTCGCCGCGCACCTTGCGAAACGCCACTGCGATGGTGTGAGTAAGGGACTAGTTTTGATTTGAGCTTAAGCCTTCCCGTGTGATAACGGCAGGAGACAAGGTATTGCCCGACTCCGATGGGTATTACTCATGGTAGCGCCAACGTTCGTCAACTATACATTACTGTACCTGAATTGTTATGAATGCCCCGAAGCCAGTTTTACAACGCGGCTTCATACCACAGAGTTGCATGTAAATTTCAGTGCATAATTTTCATGGAATTTGCTGTTAGGCAGTATGTTTCTTCGCTACGCGTACCGTATTTGATTGATATCCGCTGACAAAGTGCCGTAATATGTAACGGTAGTGGCATCAAACAGTATGTTAAGACTTTCAAGTGTTTTGTCTAAACACAAAGTTTGAATGATGTTATGCCGCGGCGACATTAAGATTTCCTAAGTACCGCTGCAACCTGTGGGAATTTCAAACAACATAAATTTACGTCGTCGGCTACAGTCACCCGACTGGTACCTGTGATCATGTGACCTTTTCTGTACCGACCCAAGTATTGATGAGCCGGCCGGCCAGAGGTCTTTACGGGATCTTTTCGGCGTCTAGTCGACAAATATCAAATCCATTAACACTTGTTTTGGTGATAGACGATAATCGTTTCTTGAACTTGACTACCTTTCGGGTTATGCGAGGATACGATACCAATATACGGGATCATTCATAACGCCTTCCGCTCTATGATGTTTGTCCGGCT
>ATSW01018031.1:0-10278 GCA_000444245.1 Botryllus schlosseri
ACACTACAGTAGAGGCTAGCACACAACAGAGTAATTCCTTTCTATTACCTCTGAAAATTTGTTTTTAAATGTTACTGGTTTCCAAGATAAAAAGGTTGGTAACCACTGGCATAGAAGGTAACCCTACCTTGCAAAACGTAAGCGACGGTCACGCTGTACTTGAACGCTTCGAACGGGACCATTTCGTTCCACTTGCAGCTGACCTTGTCTATAAGCTTGGTGCTCAAGTCTTCTGGGATGTTTCCGCATATGGTGCGTAGGAATTCCTCGTGCACCGATCCTATCATGCCGACTCTTTTGTTGGCCAGTTTTTTCGAGCTGGGATCTGTCGCCATATTCGAAGACGAATTAGGGTGCGGTAGAACTGGACTTGATGATATCGGACAGACTATGTTGAAGTGGAACTGAATTGATTGGTGAGCAAAACCAGGTAACTGAGTGATTCGGCATCGTATAGAGTAATAAGCTTCGAGTTTGGAATAGGAGTATCACATATTACCACAAGACACACCATGACGAGTGACATCGAAAAATCTAATAAGTAGACTCCTATCTTGTATTCAATCACAAGGAGATTAATATATTGCCAACTACATCACATCAGACATTATTTTGTATTTCTCAAATATACCAATTTCAGAACGCTCAAGACAATAATGCAGATCGATAAAAATTCACAAACAATGTTGTTCCCACGAACTTGCATAGTTCGTACAACTTTTTCATGCTCAAGATGTGACCAATTGAGTTTACAAGACTCCTAAGGCGGGGATAGAGGTATAAAAACTATAATTTTCAAGGGTAAATATCTCAGTGGCAGGCTGGGGCTAATAATTTCGGTACTGGACGAAATTTTCTCCTACTATTAGACGGGAATCATTACAATTGATACTCCATGCATGGTATTGTTGATGCTATTGCTAATATAGTGTGTGACGCAATCAACAAGATTTAGGTCGACTGCTCCATTGTGTCCTCATAAGAAGGTCAACCATCTAAATGATGATTTGGATCTAATTGATTTACTATTCTGACATTGCCAGCTTAGCTATCATCAATCAGCATAAACCAGGGGTTCTCAGCCCTTTCTTGGCCGTGGCCCATTTTCCGGTTTGAAAATGTGCTGTGGCCCACCTCTCATCTTGGAGTCATAATCCTGTTCAATGGGTGGTAATCGACTGCGCCGATATGCCTATTTCTCTAAAATAGGCGCATTTGTCTCTTAATTTACTGATGATATTTAAATGTAGACTTTTCGGACCGTTCAACCGCGCGAAGCGCGACGAAAATTCAATATCCACCAATAAACGACGAACGAAATAATC
Source organism: Botryllus schlosseri (assembly GCA_000444245.1). NCBI lineage: Eukaryota > Metazoa > Chordata > Ascidiacea > Stolidobranchia > Styelidae > Botryllus > Botryllus schlosseri. The sequence goes on from ATSW01018031.1 coordinate 1,326, forward strand.
TTAGGCCACTTCGAGGTCCCGCGATCGGGGGTTTAGGTGCAGCAGTTACAGCCCTGGTAGATCATATGCTGAAACTCCTGTGTATGTTATGATCGCCCGCTGCTCCATTCGCGTCGCGAAACGCAAACATCAAATCTACGCATGCACCGTGTGATTGGGATTTTAGTTTCACCATTGGGTGGAGTAATATATTCATTCTGGGTCAGCTTCAAACAATTCATTGGTGAATGGGGTACTACAGAGAAGTGGCGAAAGATTTTTTAATATGCATGCAATAACACATCTTGTTGCGATGTCAGATTATTCAATCCAATGATACAATCAATTCATGTGACTCTTAGATTATGTACAATGATGTCAGGACGGACATTTTAAACCGACTCCATTTATTAATGCACTCCACTAACTCCTCAATCCGTTACGATTCGTTGCGGTGGTGCAGTATACCTCCACCAGAAGTTGCTAATAACTTGTAACTATGGCTATTTTATCTTGCAATAATACGACTTGCCTAAGTAGCCTACTGTAAATCTATACATCAATTACATTTCATTCCTAGTTTATTGCACACCCCTTTCAACGGCATACGACATATGCCCCAGCCCCTGCCGGAATGCTTGGTTACTTCAGCATTACCCTCCAGTTATTACATACTCGAAATTATTGTAGTTGCTGTTAGCCCTATTTTGGCCTTGTACATGCTGACTCCATACGTGCCAACACGTCTCATCAGAGTCGGATGAAAAGCTTTATGTAGCTAATTAGATCGTATGAATATATCTTTAGCGATTAACATAACAAATATAACTAAACTTACATAAATTTAAAAATTTTTTAAATAGCTTTGTGGCCCACCTCAAACGCTCCTGTGGCCCACCAGTGGGCCATGGCCCACCCTTTGAGAACCCCTGGCATAACGAACCAAACAAATCATGTGTACAAAATCAACACAATCATGTTACAATAGGCAAACCCTATGCTGGATCTTGCGTCTCATTCTAAAAAGAATGAAGTATGCTAATTGCTACAATCTGCTAATGGAAGCAGCACTGCAGAAAATAGATTTGATGGAGGGCAGTAAAGATCTCACTGTATCTCACAATATTATAGTATTATAGTATTATGCTATTTCCTATACCAGTTTTCTCAAACACTATGTCTGCATACAAGCAATATTGAACTCACTCCTTGGCGCGCTGAGAGTGTTGTAGGCTTGCACAACGTTGGAATTGAACGCAGGACTTGTGTGATGCGACAACGACAATATTCTCGTAGCATTGGCAACCTGAAATGATGACTAAAAGTTGAAGGCTTGGCCGACACCAGGCAATTTTATTGATCATCTCTAAAATTCTCTGGTAGGGTCAAACCGATGTAGATATTTCCACGACTATTGCAGGGAGAGGGCTGTGCAAAATCAAGCACCTGGGTCATTCGAGTCCCAGTCGAGTAGGCCTATTGAGTAACAGCTGTTAGCAATAGCAATAGGCCCCTAACTATAATAATATTTTGAAAAGTGCAAATATGTAGGCCCATCTTATTCGCAACCAAAAAATGATTCCAGGTACACGCCATGCGAAACAATTTTGTGTTTCTGGAGTATGACTCATAGCGCTGAGCGACGCTGAGATACTGGACCCAATGTTTTGAGGCTACAACAATACAAAGAAGGTATTAAAACTATATTTTTCATTGCTGAAATATTATACTCGGTGGGATGGCATCTGCTTTTGTAACTAAGGTACCTGATTCAAATCATTACAATTGATACTCCAGTCGATTCAACTACCTTACAGGAATGGGGTGACCAGCACTATGCACGAGTAGGCCTAACTTCTGTTTCATGCACCTTCTACCAACAACAGGCCAAGAATCATTGCACGGAGGCACGCTTACCTTGTCGGTTTTGCTCTCGGACGATATCGAATCGAAATATTCAGCCAGGAAGAGGAGAGGACTTTCGGGCCGATTTTCCACGAGTTTCAAAAGCGCAGAGCGGGTGTGCTGCCGAACATTAAATTTCTCTGAAAGAAATAAGGTCATTTTCAGACACAAGTCCACAAGATTGATTCAAAAGATTTACTCAAAATCAAAGACATCATTAATACAAATAGCGCTGGGGAAATCAAGTAACTGAATAATTTGATTCAGAATCGAATGCTCGAGCACCAGCTGGTGTGATGCCATAATAGTAGGCTAATAATGCCTCGTAAAGTTCACAAATGTAGCAATCTCTTACCGCAACTCATAAAATGATGTCAGCTAGACAGCCACAATTAATCCCAAATAATCTCATATTTCTAAACCAATACTATTTTGCCGCACTGACCTGTGAGGGTTAATCAATGATGGTTACAAGACAGAAATATCTTACCATGACATTAACAGCCTTGTGCAACACATATTATTCAACGGAAAGTTATCACCAACAGAGGCTTCAATGCTCTAACAGTGGAAACAAGGTATTCAAACAATATTTTGCTGATAAAATATTACTCTTTGTGTGAAGCAGTATACCTTCGCTACTCTTAATAATAGATTCTCACTCAATACTAGACTCGAGCTATTGGTCGGCCTACATAAATAATAACTGAGAAGAAATCACAAATCCCTCGTCACAGTCAGAGGCATCTTTATTATACATTTTTCAAAAATAATCACACCCATGTATTCAAATGAAAATTGACTGATATCAAGACTAATCGACTACACGCGAGGTAAGAGATTTAAAACATCCTTCTTGTCATCATTTCGTCAGGTCAGCTATGACATAACTATAGCCTTGATAACACTGCTATATCGTATCGCATTACATCAGTTGCAGAAAACAAAAAATGAAAAAAATCTTCATATCATACCTAAAAAATCTTTGTGAGCTGCAATTTTATCTTGATCCGTATTCTGTGAATCCTTCCGCCTGCTGTCAGCCATGATTATCAAAATAGATTAAAGGCGAGTCTGCAAGGAATCAAAATGTAATTCGATTACACAATACACATACGGTACCGTACTTGATCTGACGTAACAAAACGCTACTATACCACAGATCCACACATAAGATACATTATACACATTATACAATACAGTTATCAATTATGGCCATATTTAGCCTACATCTATGATCTGCAATTGCTTTGACAAGGTTGGCGAATCAAGCTTTCATGAGCACCATCATTCAGGCATAGGTGAGAATAAATCCACAGTCCTCAATCATGCACAATGCCAATGCACATACATTATACAATCACACATAACATAAGCCTACTTTCTCCAGAGAATCACACGAGATTTTTTTCATAAAGATCATCCATAGCACATTAGCACAAGCCATACTGGTACGTGGTACCAATTGATTAACTTCAGAAAATGACAGAAATTACACTCAATGGACTGAAAAAAAGTAATGACAACAATGGTAAAAACTCCAAGTCCTACTGATACAATATTTTCAAACAAGTCACTGGAATTCTCCTCTTGCATGCTCCAAAGAACACAACATGCAAATATACAACACAGTTCTATATGACACATAAATTCGAATGCAAATAATAGACAGCAATCACAAAACAATTCTGACGATATATTACACTATTACAGCCAACATCCATGATCAGTGGAGTATATTTTCATGATTCCTTATTGCATATCAACCCCTGTTATTTCACAAGACAGCAAGCGTATTAGCGAAAGTGTGTAAGATGGTGGAGAGAATTTAAAATACGAATCTACAGTGTGACAATACCACGTACAGTATCATATAATACCGGTAAACGACGGAAATACGAAGGATAGTGTTGTGTAAAACCCATTAACGAATATCATTTCACAAGATGATCACAAAACAAACAGCTTCCGAATTAAGTGTACAAAACACCCAAACACACCGTTCAAACACTGATAAACATTGCAATATTATTCACGATTTAGATAAGCTGCAATATAATGATTGAATGCATGACACAGCGGCCTGCTTGAAAGTCAAAATGTGGACTTTTCAGATAAGATGTCAAGGTCGGATTACTGTCAAATCATATCGAGAAATGGCAGACGGAAATCGGCAAGAAAGGTCAAATCAACAACACTCTGCCAATATACTGTCGTATACATTTTTTAAAATATATTGACAGAAATTGGTGTGATCTAATTCAACTGATTTGTTTCCACTGCAAGGAAATATAGGTCAACACAGCATAATCATAGCCTACAGACAAGCACAAAAATGTCTGAACCATTTATGGATACAGGAAATTGGGCGGTTCTTACATTAAGAAGTGTTCGCCATCAACGACGACTGCAATTTTTTACAGTGCATCCTATGACACATGGTTAATGAGCATCACTGACTCTGACTGGGGCAAAAATCATCATATTTTGGTTGAAATGTAACAGCATGCTACGAATTGAAAATGAGCCAAGAAACATTAGAGATAGAGACAATAGTAGAAAATAAGGGGGGTTGAACCCCTGAGTACGTTGTTGCTACATTATATTATAATGAAACTTGCCCGTAGCTAGCTAGTGCGAACCTTGTTTGTGGGCATATAATATCTAAAGTTGGGCTTAAGGCATATAAGGGTCACATCTTTGCTCTTCCTTGAACAGATTTTCTTTACCCCATACATCTGAAATCTCTCTCGATAATTCTAAACTACATATTCATGACCCCCAAACGTAACCAAAACCAGAGTCAGTGATGCGAACCAAATTGTGTCATGGAAAACACTGCTGTTTAGCGCGAGTACACCTTGCAATGCAACAAGCTTATTAAAAAATTACCCAAAATTCCAATTAACCAAGTCCACACAATGGCCACCGATAAATTTAATCCGTTTCACAGAGTCTCGACAAGCTTATTGTGAAGCGCCATCAGCCCTTTGAAGTACTTCACCGTCTTTACCTTCAACTCCATGGTGGCGTCTTCGTCACACACGAATATCGTTTTCGGATGTTGCTGAAACGCGGACACTGTCCACATATGGTTGACACCGCCCTCTATAGCCTTGTGCAGAGCGTACGCTTTGTGAGCTCCAGTTATGAGAATCATAACTTCTTTCGCGTCCATTACAGTGCCAACACCAACTGTCAAAGCTTGCGTCGGTACTTTGGATAAGTCTCCGTCGAAAAATCTAGCGTTTGCAATGATTGTTTCTTTAGCCAGTGTCTTCACTCTTGTCCTAGACACGAGACTAGATCCAGGTTCGTTGAAAGCAATGTGTCCATCTGGACCTATACCGCCCAGAAACAATTCGACGCCACCAGCTTGTTTGATTTTATCCTCAAAAGCATCGCATTCAGCTACCAAATCCAAAGCGTTACCATCTAAAATATGAGCGTTTGCGGGATCGATGTCAATATGCTTGAAAAAGTTATCCCACATAAACGAGTGATAGCTCTCCGGGTGATCGCGAGGTATCTTGACGTATTCGTCCATGTTGAACGTCTTCACGTATTTGAAGGAAAGCTCTCCTCTCTTGTGGAATTCTACGAGCTTTTTGTACATTCCCATAGGCGTGCTGCCTGTCGGTAGTCCGAGAGTGAAGTATTTTCCCGGTCCAGGCTTGAATTGTAGGATTCTGTTGCGAACGTACTTGGCGGCCCATTCGCTGGTTTTGTCGTAATCGTCGAGAATAACCAAACGCATGATGTCAGCTTTATATACTTCAAAAATATAGAGCTAATTCAATTGTAAAGACTTAGAGACTAGAGAAGAATATTCATTTCGTTAACAGATGAGGGGGACAAGGGCACATTAGCCTGATTGGAATCGCCAGCCTTTTTGCCTGATATATATATCAGGTGAGCAGCGATGATTTCTCAAGTTAAAGTAATTTAATTTTTTAAAAAATATTTAAAAATAAAACATAGTGTGAGCAGTAGGGCTGTTCAAAAATAGCCTTTTTTCCTGAATCATGCTGGCTACGTGATTAAATCGTTAGGTTGCCTTAAAAAACGACACACCAAATTTGATTTCATTCCAACCAATATTCGCCGGTTTCGTACAGTTAGAAAATTTTGAATTTGCCCGAAGATGCAAAAAAAATTTTTTCAAATTTTTTTGCCAACCCCATAAAATTGTTGCGCTTTCTTCAAAGACTGTGCAAAACAAATTTGACCCAATTCTAAGCCATAGAAATATTGGCACTTCGGACAGTCGGACTCATGTATTACAATACGGGTATCACTAGATATTGCGCTTATGAAAGAATAGAAATGCTTATGCTTACGACTAGACTGTACTGTGGGTAAATTAACATACTAATAACGAAACAGTTGAAGTGCTGAAAAGCTGAGGTGCATTGCACTGCACTTATATATCGAGGCCAGCAGTCAAAAACGAAAGTCGGCAATAATCATATGCTTAGTGAAGCATATCCGAATAGCATTCTCGTTGAAGTTGACGTACGGCATCTTGCGGTTCGAATATATTCACGAAACACAACTCTCTTTGATTTGCTTTTATTTCATTGTGAGGGTGAAGGTAGCATGATGATATACTTATTAAATTAAACGGAATGCGGTATTACCGTTCCTACAATCTTGATAGTGTTTAGTGGGGATCCACATCGGACAAGGAGAGAGAGAGACGTTCACACGCCCGGCTTCATAGCTAAGGCAGCTTAAGCCAATGCTTATGATTCGCTCAGCTACTTTTAAGCTCAGATTTATGGTAAATTTTCTCGTCACTTCGTATATAACAGACTGACCGAGGAGATGTACAAGATCTCGATATGGGAGACTGAATCATACGCACCGCTGGTTCTTTTTCGCTAATCTTGTTTAGTTTAGGGACTTCACCCTTTTCAACGCGGGGATTTTATTTCATTGCTGCGAAAATGGCGTTGGAGGCGTCGTCTGCATCGAGGTCCTTCTCAAGTAGTCCAGTTCAAAACGAAGACAGCGTAGGCGACACGTTTGATATCGAAAGTACCACAGGTCAAGCCAAGTCTACTATCGTATTGCAACCCGGATCATCGCACCTCCGTTTAGGTCGAGCCTCCGATCCTCAGCCGACATTAGTACCTCACGTTATCGCGTGGCGTCATAAAAAACCAGGTCAACAAGAAGCGGTCAGACAATCTCTTCTGTCGAGAGATTCAAGCGAATACGAAGATGAGCAGAGGAACATAAATTTCGGCGGTCTCAACGAAATTGACGACGTCCTAGTCTCGTATTTTAGACGACCTGTGTGTCGATGGGAATACCTCGCCAAATGCAACAAGAAATCAAAGCCAGAAGTTCTCTCGGAAGGATGCGGCTGGACATGGACGGATACAAGCAAGGATCAGCCGTATTTGATAGGTGATGATGCTTTATATATTGATGAAAACGACTGCTACGACCTCCACTGGCCTATCGTAAAAGGACAGTTGAATATTCACAAAGGACCTTACGGTTCATTATCGTCTGTAATCACAAGTCTGGCAACATTATGGGTAAGCGCAATAGAAACGTTTTTGCACATACCGTTCAAAGACCTGTCGAATTTCCGTTGCGTTCTCTTGATACCTGACTTGTACAATCATTCTCACGTTAAGGAAATGGTGCACATGCTATTTAACGAGCTGAACTTTTTGTCGGTATTGGTGCATCAAGAATCAGTATGCTCCACTTACGGCTGTGGAATCGCGACCGCATGCGTCGTAGATGTTGGGCATGAAAAAACAGCTATCAGTTGCATAGAGGACGGTATATCTCATAAAAGCACCAGTATAAGGTTGGACATCGGTGGTAAAGATATCACACGTGTTTTCGCGAAGCTGCTAAAACGCAACGCGTTACCGTATCACAAGTTTGATCATGATGATAGAATGGATGCTTTGCTTATGGAAGAGTTGAAAGAAACGTACTGCCACATTAAACCAGATAGTAAAACCCCGGAGAAGCAAGAGTTTCATATACGGCGTCCGGGTCAGACTTCAATCTTGTACCCCATCACCTTGGGTGACGAAACGTCCCAAGCCCCTCTGAGTTTGTTCTATCCCAAAGTGCTGGGTTTAAAACCTTCTAAGTCTCAAGTGCATTTAGCTCTGCGCAATCCCGGTGATTCGGAAGATCCTTTAGACGAGCATTACCTTTTCCAAACGCGTAACAAACACTATGACGGTAGGTCGTTTCGTAAGATGAAGGATTACCAATCGCAGCAGCAGACGAATTTTTTCTCCGAGCAAAACGTGGAGAGAATAGAGTACGAGAACAGTGAGGAGATAGAAGAAGAGACTACTCCTTGCACTGTAAAGACTTCAGAGGCTGATGTTCTAGCGCCTAGCGGTTTGATGCCGTTACATCAAGCGATCGTGTGGAGTATTGAAAACACCCCTCTATCTTACGAGGACGAATTGAAAAGACGGATGTATTCGTGTATTCTTGTAGTAGGTGGCGGTCTTGCTCATTTTGACGGAGTCGACCATTTTATGCATCAAAAAATCAAGGACCACGTTCCGTTATCTCCGGCAAGAGAATACCTCTCGTCTCAAATCGAAGTCGTAGTCCGGCCGAAAGATCAAGACCCGTCTGTGGTGGCGTGGAAAGGCGGGTCCGTGCTGTCCTGTTTGGAAAGTGCCCACGAGTGCTGGGTCACCAACAAAGAGTGGCAGTCTCAAGGGCTTAAACTTTTGCGGGAACGCGCGTCTTTTGTCTGGTGACGTCGACGTTGGACTGAACCGTAGGTGGTCAAAATAGAATGAACGCCCTAAATTTCTGCTCGATTACGGGTCGAAATAGACATTTCTGACACATGTCAAACCACTTCAAGTGGAAGAAGGAAGTGAACGTTGGGCAAAATTGACTGCACAAGTGATAACGTCATAGGAGTATGAGTGATGTGGAGCGTTGAAATATGTAGGCCTACCTTTTATACGTTCATATGCACGTAGCTGTTCAGTAAATAACTCTCTTTTTCAAATTTTACTGGCTGCTCGATAAAATTATCAATTTACCTAAAAATAATGCTGCA
>KE598768.1:400-10937 GCA_000444245.1 Botryllus schlosseri
CAATACTTCATGCATTAGAAAATTACACGTGACGTGAGCAATGTAGAGTGTCAACCACTGTATGTATCACTAGATTTTCGGATTTATAAAGAGAAATGGTACCAAGACCTGACCTTGATCTTTCAAAGTATAAGTGTAGCAAATATTGTATTCAAATTTGTTTCACATGTCTAGTTTCAAACATGTTGCAAGGCAGGTTCGCTGGTAAACTGAGTTTTTGGAATGATGAGTAGAAAGTGGTCTACATAAGTCGGTAAAAAGCCAACTGGTTTCTCGCTACACGTATATCTTGAATATAGAATTGTTCACTCATATCCTGAAAAAGACCAATGAAGATATTAGTTGTATGGGCTTTGTACGTCTCATTCGTTTCCTTGTACAATCGCGAGTAAATGTTATCAATCTCAACTGTTAATATTCCTATGAATATCATTGAAAGCTTTAGTATTGGGTGATTGTCCAAATTGTTCTTCCATCTTCCGAATAAAGAATGCTATTGCAAAGCTTATTTTTTGCATTATTGATTTTATTACATGGCACAATGCATCATCACAGATGTTCTCAGAATCACAAGTGTTTGTGCATGCTGGCCAGTGCCAACCCTCCTACATCATAAGGTCTTCGCCTCAGTGATAGTAGTAGCCTAGATTCTAAGCCAATGTTTTCTACCATGATGTATCAGATCGCTACTTTACAAATGGCAGCTGAAATATCGAAGTTATCAAATTCGAAAGAGCAGCAAACCAGATAACCACTTCACCGTCAAAAAGGCATAATTATTTTGTGAATATCTTTGCACTTGATGATGAAAGATTAATGACTCTCTTGCTTTCAGCCTGTAACTTGACACGCATATTGTCTTCATGTTAAGCAACAATTAATAGCTTGGCACAAACAAACGATAGCATGATTCTGATCTGCTCTGAATTAGGAGTAGTCCTTTGGCAACTTTCTCATCTCAAATTTATGTTGACCCTTCTGACTATACAATTATTCTCTGCCATTTTGAATAGATCATACATACAGACGGCAGTAACCTTGATAGGAATTCAATGAGGACGTTTGTTAACTTGAAAAAATAGTTATTTTCCACTGGCTACGCCTCTGCATACTCTAGAAATAGAGTCTTGCAACTACAATTTCACTTATCCCAAGAAATCCTTCAAGACCCATCACAACCTACTATTATATCAATGAACGTTTATTGTGAGTGAAAGCGATGCGAATAAATTTCATTTGGCTGATATGTTTGACAAAGGTAAAAGAAATATGAAGATCTCAATAAACAAATAAAGAACAGACAAACATACACATAATATAAAGCTATCATGTCATAGGCAAGAAATATTGCATACCACCGCGCAAGCGAATGAACGAAGTCGACACGGGTTTGAAATACAAGAAACGATATCGCTTCCATCCCCTTGGCAAATAAAGATATCGATTTGGCAAGGTAAAATCACGATTTTTCACCGCAATCGTCACGAGCGGTCTTTACATATTCATTCACCGCATTACAAGACAAAAATTGCACCGGCAAACCTGTCTGCAATTATCTCAGTCGTGTGGCAAGTGCTTTTTTGGATGAAATATACGGAGCGATAAACGGCACTATAGTGAATCAATATGAGCGGTGCCAGCATGCGTAAGTGCAAATCGGATTTACGCCACGATTTCCTGCATCAGCAAACTTTGTCTGAAGGTGGATATCATATTTTCCAGTTTTAGCACAAAACTACTGTTACAAAAAGTGATTGCCAGCAACCAGTAATGATAGGCGGTTAGCTGATGTCATAAAATTTCATGACGGTTCCGTAAATCCGGTGCGAACCAGGCTGAAACGGGACACTGGTCTTGTTCTAATCAAGCTGTGGTGGCTTCGATCCCGTTCAGCGACGTAACGACTTGCAAATCCTAATTCGATGAAGTAAGATCGAAAATTTGAAGACAATTGAAGAATAGGCGTAGACTCGTGTGGGCGTTTGGAAGCGATTTTTATAAAATCCTTCTACCAGAAGAGCCTACACGAAGTTAACAAATTCAACTTTCGTCTTCAAACTCCTGTTACTCCGGCCCGAAGATGACCGCGATATATTATGTCGCTTACGGTCGCCCTCTAATCCATGGCTATCGAGTAAATCTACCGGAGATCGCACACGGCCTGACCGCAGTAATTCCTCATCGATGATGCCGTACGTGGCTGGCGAGTTTACTCGACTGGCAGTTTTTCTGTCTCCGTCGTGTGCCGACGGATATAGCGGTGTGTCGTGTCGGCGCGCCGGCCTATTGCTGAGCTCTTCGATGACGCTCCACAGTGATGATATCTGGTCGCTGTCCAGCCTAGGCAGGCCGGACCGATGCTTCGATTGGTGCTCGGGCGGGAAGATGATTCTGAAAATTGAAAAATATAAAATATCAGTATTGCCGAGGGAACGGGCGCAGAGCGAAAAGTTTCTCTTGGAACGTTCCTTCTTACCAGCGGTCGGAATTTTATTGGAACAGCAAACCAGGTAGCATTACCGATTACTGCCGATGACTTTAAGCCTATGTAACACAGGGGTTCTCAAACTGGGGTCCACGGGTCCATGAAGGGGCAATGCATCACAAAGAAACCACAAAACCAGATTACCCTGTGACTGATGACCCTGAATTACTGTGACTACCTTGTCTAGCGGATTCTAAAAATTTTGGGGTTTGAATAGAAATTTGAAAGTAACTTTAAGCTCTTTGCAGTAACGAAACGAACCTTGTGTCATCAGACTTCAGCCTTGCGAGATCGTCGAACACGCCGGTCAATGACGTAAAGTACTCCATTGAGTTGGACGGGAAATTTAAGTCCATATGATTGTTCTCCGAAAAACCACTTGTGCTGGATGAGCTCAGTGACGAGCATGTGCCTGGAGAGAGTAGGAACGTGAAAAACAACGCAAGCGGGCTGTATTATGTTGCAATAAACGACTCTATGTTGAAGTCAGTGTTGCTACAAGCAGTAAATTTCGACTCGGAAGTAGCATTTTTCAAAATTACTTCAAGTGGAAGAAGAAAACGGAAGGACCGAAAAATACTTGGTAAGTAATTTCACAAGATGGATTAGGACGAGGGGTTGAGTGCAGCTCATCAGTGGTGGCTGCTTTCGAAATCGCAAGATGCATCATTGCGACTAAAGAAATACGACCAATGACGCTGTAGATCTTCAAAAATATATTTGTCAGTTACTGTGACGACTATTTCACCCGGTTCTAATGGCGACTTCATGCATAAAATCGATGCAAATCTATCCTAAAACTACATTTTACTTTACAAGATTCAATGTGCAACACACGTAGGAATAGGACGTTATATATTTTTGTAAGTTAAGTAGAAGCAAAAGTATTGTAGAAACATAACACAACTTGAGTAAGTAGCGAAAGTACAGAAAACGGACTTGAGTGCTTTGAAAAAGTACAAGTACTTTGTTACTAACAACCTCCGAGTACAAGGCACGCATATATAATACAGCGATCGGTGAGCTCTGCTTATACATGAACATGGAAAATTTAAGGCTAAATATACATATTTAATTACGAAGACACGATTTAAAACTAAGTGAGGTTAAAACGGTGCCTGAACCTTTAAAAAATATTGACTGTTGCTTACCATGTTTCGAGACCGTGGTTTCGTCACTTGTAACTGACACTGACGTATCGTCATCAGGCGACGTCGAATTCGGGTCTTCCGTATCTGAGTCCATGCATACCGACGGATAATTAAAAGGACTCAACGACACGTAACGCTCCGGTAAGTACGCGCTTTTCGGGTCGAGCGTCGGCATTTGAGTAAAAGAAGCCGGGCTAGGGGTAGTGTTACGCGCGGAAATTTCCTTCCGTGGAGACGCGGACCTCAAAGCGTTCCGACTTCTGCGCGATGTTTCCGAGTTGGCAACGCTCGACGAAGACAAGCTGGATGTGTCTTCTCGTAGCAGCTGAGACAGATTCTTTTGCTGGGAAAACATGTCCGGGGTTAGCACCACCACCTCCGACTCTTCCTTCGTGAGTCCGGCGAAACCGTGTAATTCCTGCATGCCAAAATATGCCAGATTTGTACCAGGCTTCGCTAAATTGAGTGCGTATATTCAAATCGTAATGTGACTATAGGTGTATCATCTAAAAATAGTACATCTAGCTTAAGCCATCTGTTTGCTTCGATTATTATGAATTTCATGTCGGTAACATCATATTTGGTGATACGGATTGTTGATATACAATGTTCTATCCAATTTTTACCCCTGACGAGTGGCAGCCGAAAATATTCAGGTGATTTGAGTATGAATACACTATTCAATTATAAAATGAAGCTCTGTACCTCTATAAGAATCTTCAAAAGTATAGGCGCTATTTTTAATCACGCAATCAGCGGCAGAGGTGATCGGTAACGAAGTACTTCTACATTTCTAGAAGTACTCGTGTAGTTTTTGCCTGGTTATGATCTTAGACTACATAACAGTATTCATTTTTGGGGCAAAACTTGGCCTAGAATACCTAATTTTGTAATGGTATTGCAATGTCCGTCACAAAATTACCTTTAACATCATTTCAATATTCTCATTGTCTCTCAGGCGGGCTTTCTGACGCTTTCTCTCGATGGCGGACTGGCTTCCCGAGGGGTTTCTGATTCTACAAATGTAAAGAGTCACGACGGTGTTGTAATAAGGTTGTAGGTGTAAGCTAGCGCAGGGCAAATGGACTCTAGTCGAGCATCAAAAGTCTGATTTCTTGGGTACCGATACCAAACCTTAACAGCAGTGCACCCCTTAATGACTAAGAAGTATTTTATCAACAGGAATTATCGTTTTGGCACTGCCTTCCTGCGATGTCAGCCCAGAAGCCTCGATTGGGATTAACACAATATCAATGACCTGTAGCAAGAGTTTGTGTTTGACTGTTCACTATTCAAAGGTTTACAAGTATGAAAATATTAATTTTGGTAAGCCTAACCTAACCAGTGGTATTTTCATACTGATTGCTTAAACGATGCAAATTTCAAGTCTCACTATGCAAAACGTCATGACGAACGGTACTTGAATATTCTACTCAACGCTAAATACTCAATTCGGAATCAAATTTGTTGGATTCTTAATTTTTGGTCAGCCCTGCTAAACAGGATGTGGCAATCATCATCCAAAAACAACGTAAAAGTGATCAACCTCCCCAAACGTAATCGAGATGATAAAAAATACGTCGCTGATGGATCGCAGTGTTCTTATGGTGAAGATGGTGACGGTGTTGAACGGGGCACCTGGAATTTGTACTCTCAAACGTCAATTCCCGAAAATAACTTACCGTGATCCGGGCCTTCGCGGATTCGTGTCCGTGTGATCTTTCGTATATGACATATTTTTATTTGGCGTTTTCCTGGGCAAAGTCCTGGAAGCTGAAGTCGTGTACGCATTAGTCCTGTCCACCGTCGGATACAAAACTTCCGGGACTAAGTTGGCTTGCGCGGACGCCGGCCGCTGTGCCGGGCGGTCAAAGTTTTCGTTCAGGCGGATGTCGCAAGCTGATATGCGTCCACTCGGGTCGGCAGTTGAGTGTTGGTCGGGCCGTGCGTTGGTGTAGAGGCGCCCATTTTTGGTGGCGCTGTTGGCGGTCGGTATCAGCGTCACTTGGCTTGAGAAGCCGTGGGTGGAAGACTCGTCGCAGCTGCTGACTGTGATCATCTGGAGAGAATTACGAGTTGTGTTGATTCTATCTCAGGTTTTTTTAGTTGAAGCCGATGCGTGCGGCCTCCAGGGCTGTAACCTAGTCATAAGGTTCCAAGTCACAAGTCTACCACACTTTTTTGGTTTTGACTCAAGTCAAGTCGAGTTAAATTCAAATTACTTTGAGAGACAGTAGAAAACGAAAGGTCTGGAAAGTGCTCGAGTGAATTGGTTGACGGGCCACATACATTTGGCAGTTAACCGGAGGGGGCTACTTAGGGAATTACGGGCCGCTGATGGTATTGAAACCATATAAAAGCAGGTACAAGGACACGGCATAAACTTACCGGTTTCTCGCTGTTGTCGTCGGTCACAACCTCAATCGCCGGTTGGTGGCCAGCTTCTGGAGCGGACGAGTTTGCGATAGACGACACGTCGTATTCCACGCTTGAAAATTCCGATCGCTGTTCAACGGTTTCGCTCCTCGCCTGATGTAAAATAGGCAAAAATTAACATTGAGTTATTCCGAGTCACTTGAAAACACATTCAAAAGAAGATATCAGCTCGGAAAATCACAGGCAAGCGAATAGCACAAACAGATTCGTTCATTCGTGACAGAAAATAGATCGTGTTGTCAAAAAAATAGTCATTGTCGGTACTAGAGTCCAAGCCGAAGTAATGCTGTAAATTTCTACTCGATTACCGTGAGGACGCAGCAATTTTCAGAGCATATCAAAACTACTGCGGGTAGAAGTAGGATAAAAGACAGCCTTTTGTTTGTAGATCGATGGGGCCAGTTATCAGAAATTGTCGGATGCAACGTTGCAAACAACACTAAATGACTCATGGCAATGAAAACAACTTCAATTCTCGAAGTTACAATCTGTTCCCGTCATTCAGGGGTCTGCATAGCCAGCTTGTCAAGACAATTTCACTCACCGAGGTAATGCGAATCTATCCATACACTACTTTCTACTTTGTAAGATCTAAAATGTAGTAAGATAGTCTTGCTTCAAAACCCGTTGACTTGGAAATAGACATAGGCAAGGAATTACACCATCTGGTAAGTAGCAGAAATACTATTTGAGTATTGAAAAACAAGAAATACTTTATTACTGACCACCTCTGACTATACTGTATTTACATATACTGATTTACCTACGCATCACTATGATATGTTCGATATTCACAAAAACAGAAATTCCGATAATACCTTTTTTCGTCTATACACGAAGAACGCAAGGCCGGCACCGACGGCACCTATTAACGCAACGGCGATCACAATGATCCACCAGCTGAACCCGGCAGCTGCCGGGACGCATCCACTTCCGTCATCAGTATGTCCGTCGGGGCAAACGCACTGGGTCGCAGTCTCGGTGTTGGACACGCAAACCCGTCCTGTAAGCATATTGAGAACATGTTTGCGAGCTGCATGTCAACGCTACAATTTTTGGTCGGTAACGAGTAACTTCACCAGTATGTAATTACGAATAAGAGAGCGTTCAAAATTTCATGCTTGTGACGTCAGATTTTGTGATACGGTTATTGATATACAATGTTGTTTCGAATTCTCTACTAGTTGCTGCCGATTACCATTGATGAGTGTCAGCCGAAAATATTCGGGTTCATTTCAATGTGAATATACTATTTAAAGACCGAAACGCGTATCGTACCATTTTCGCAAATCACCCAATCGCACATTCCGAAGCCCGCACAGCTTTGCGATATCGCCGAATCGTCGATAGAGAATGAGAGGAACTGGTTCGACACGTCCGATCTCAACTGCTGTCTGACGCCGTTCAGTTTGAAGTGAAAAATGCATCCGATGAACGATGGTACTTGCGGCGCGTTTCTTGTCACGTTCTTGGGAGTTCCGCCGATGAAGATGTGCTAAACACGAAATTAAGCATGAAACAATCATACGTGCTTGTTATTGAGGAGCGGTTTTACGAAAGACAAACTACACCAACACAAATATTTAATCCATGTATACGCAGCTCATATACCCGCAAGCTCTGCTACACAGTTGAACCAATCTTCTAATCTTGATAATGTCCACATTCAGTACAAAATACAAGCAGATTCTACAGAATGCATACTAATTTGCGTTTACGATTATCGGACCAGAGACTAAAACATCGATTTTGCCTACCAACACATGCTACTTCGTTTTCATTGCTTGTTTTTATCATGTTGCCCTCTGTTACTTTTGATTCAGTGCGCATGCCTCCTATTTCTATAATATTTTATTAATATCTGCAGGACAAGGTGGATGCTCGATTGAAAGTCTCCGTTAAGTCGTTTGGATTCCTTCCTGTCTTTTCATTGTATCGCAATGTTATTATGTTTTGAATGAATAAATTCAAATTGAAATAATGCCGAACATATTATAATAATATAATACACTCTGCTATTGAAAATACTATTCAATCGTATATTGAAGTTCTGTACCTCCAAGAATCTCTTCAAATGATTAAATTATCAATAGTTCAGTTCAGTTTATTAGGAATTTTCATCATTTCAACACACCACATGACTCTGATACAATGAAAAGATAGGAAAGTGACGAAACGACTTTTAGTAGACTGAAATGAACTGCATGAATTTGTGAATTATTAGAACAATCTTGAATACATGTCGTTATTGTGAGACAGATAAATATATTAGAAATATAGATTTTACCAGAGTATTTTGTTATGTTCTTGATCTTGTTTGAACAACAACTAAATACGACGAGGTTGCAATATGAAATCAGTATATTATCAGCAGTATAACTTTAAGATAGGTGACACGATCCAGAGTTCAGTTAAATGAAAAGACCACGATACAACAGAACACAGGGCATAAATACAAGCACGACACACGAGGAAATAATGATTGGCTGTAATTACTAATCCTATAGAAAGAAAGAGTTGTACGACACTACAAACGTAAATGCACGAACATAACATATTTCATGTCGTGGGACGTGTCTTACGATCGACTCTGACTGCCAAGCGAATTGATTTCGAATTTTACACACTTTCGGAGTTTCGGTAATATCGAAACTAAAAATGTTGGCGCTAAATCCATCAACAGTTCCGATATCGATCTCACCTGGACTTGTAACGGGTTTTCGAAGTCCGTAATGCGCACCGATCCGTCACGATTGCCCACCGGGAACGTTTGCTTGCCATTGGAAACAGGCACTTCGCCGTCGATCTGCAGGACGGCCTCTACATTCTCGCTACCAGAGCCCGTCAGGGTAATTTTAGCGTCGTGCCACAATCCGTCTGAAATCTCTTTGGTTGAAAATAATGTCACAAGACCGTCGGAACCGATATGACTGTAGTGTAGTAAGTTGTCGGAAACCTTTAAATTGAAACGCGTTCTGCTAAGTTTGGATCCGTGACAAAGACGCCGTTTGTGACTTACGTAGAGGGTGCCGAAATTGTCTTTGTCCGTGGCGATAGCGGCGAACAGCATCGCGCTGTTTTCCGTAGTCCGGAATCGTATTTCAACACTACTTTCTGTATTACGAATGCTACGCTTCGATATGGCGTTGTTTTGAGATGTCTCCAATAAAATGTCGCGATAGTAAGACTCCTTGAAGCTGATCGACGCGAATCCCTTGCCGCTGAACGTGTGGCCGGACTGCAAGAAAGACAATTTGCAGGTTGCAAGGAGCTTATTCCAGATGGACATGAATCACGTGATAATTTGCGCACTAGAGTTTATGTTTAAGATTACATACATGATTTCCATGGGACCGTATCAGTATGCTGAGAAAGGCGATATTTGGGGTGTTATTTAATGTGATGTGTTCAACTGCAATTAACATATTTTCATCCAGATATATCTATTAAAAATTAACTTCAATACACGGTCGAGTGTTCAAGTCGGGTATCCATTGTAATGATTCGAGTTGAGTAAAGACAGTCGAATTTTTTATGAGACGAAGATTTACATCTTCACACCCGGAGTAATATTTTTCCCAGCCGTTGATACTATTATTAGGTAATAGTTCTGGGAAATTTTCTACCCAATATGCATCATGATTCTCCGAGTTTTTTGGTTACAATCGGAACTTACCAGTTTGGTGTCGCAATCTGGACCCTGCCAGCCGTCTGTGCATGTACATATTGCCTGCGTCCACGCGTCTACACAGCCAGCTCCGTTTTGGCACGAGGCGCTCGAGCAGGCGCTCAGCGAAGTGGTTTTATCACAACCATCGCGAATGAGATGTTTCCGTAAAATATATGGCGACAAAGACGATCCAATTGCGTTCGTGTCAAAGGTCAACGATCTCATACAACCAACAAAGTCGTGAGAAGAAAGCTGGGAAAGAAGGATATTCCAGTGAAGTTTTGCAATATAACGGTAATTCGCTATATCGTAGCAATTTTTTTCATAATACATGATGTTTCTGAGGTTGACAAAACTCTTGGCGGTACAGAACTTTAATATACAATTGAGCAATTAATAATCTATTTATACTGAAATAAATCTGAATATATTCACCTGACACACGTCATGGGCAATGGTCAGCAACTGGTAGACATATCAACGGAACTTAGTATCATGAAATATGATGTCACTGACACGAAAAATTGTAATTATCGAGGCAAACAGGTGGCCTACACTTGATGTACTATTTTTAAATTATACACGAAATGCTTTTGTTTCACAGGTTAAGAAGCATCTGATGTCATTAGTGAACAAAGCAATGTCAAACAAATACACATTCTGCATACCTTTCCATTTTCGATAACATCGATCTCCGGAATTCCACCAACAATCAGATCCGACGATACCACGTTGGAAACGCTATTCAAGTTCAAGGTGGCAGCGCATTGATTATCCACTCCAGAGGTACAGCTG
>ATSW01018190.1:0-10740 GCA_000444245.1 Botryllus schlosseri
ATTAGAATTTGAGCTTCGCAGTTTTTCCTAAGTAGATTAGAATCGGAATTACTGGATTTCTCGCCAACTTAGACATTGAACTTAAGTTCAGTTCATATCATATCAGAGCTCATACTCTAAGCATGAGAATCGAAAATGAGTGTACACTGCACAAGTACACTATACAGATTGCGTGGCTCGTTTCACAGTGTACAGTGCTCGTGTACCATTTTCAGGAAACCAGAAATTAGATTAGAATTAGAATGAGAATATAGAAACATTTCACAAATTAGATTCGAATTGGATTCCCGGCATTTCGCTATAATCAGTCTAATTAGACACCTAGAATAATCCGTTTTTCCAAGTTTACCCCCAAATAGCGTCCTGTCAAGTGTACTTTAACCTCGAAGCTGGTCAATGGAACAAATTTCGACTGCTGTGATTATTAAATCCATACGATGGCCGACAAAGTTTGCTAATACCAGTAACGCGACCAATTTTGAATCGCATGTTTTTCGCGAGCTTCACTACCGCGGGCTTCTCGCCGCATTAATTAGAAATTGATAAACGAACATTCACTCCCAATGATGATGATCAAAACGTTTTCAATCCACGATCTATTAATTCTAATGACTTGACGGATTTCTGAGCAGCAGAATGTTAATAACACTAGCGTTGAGGGTTCGGGCGGGAAGTACCAGGCTACGAATTAGTTGATTGAACACGAAAATTCGCCTCAAAGATAAGCCGGGGATCGAAATCGGCTGATTGGTTCCATTTCTGACCAGAAACCCTTGAGTATGACGATTTGGAAGGATATTGTGACGCCATTCCACCAATTATGCGGTTATACATGAACTGCAGTCTCCTCCTTTAACAAGCGATAATTCTGGTTATTAAGCGGCCGATTCAAAAATATAATTACACGCTCGGAAAGTGATGGCAGACCGTTTGAGGTTAAGTTGCGTCTCAGTGCTAATTGCGCTGTTCGAAATCTGTCTTCCATATTTCAAACGCGTATTACCCGATTTCATATGTGCCTCCATACGACAGTGGTGAGATTCAACCGTGGTAGTTACAGAATATTGCTTTCAGGACTACATTGATGTCAGTATGATTATTAACTCGAATTCTTTTCGTGTGCCTGTTAACAAGAGTTAACTGCAGTGAGCTTTCAACTTTTAACACAATAATCTATATATATTGAAATAAACATGAATATTTTCAGCTAACGCTCGTCAGCAACTAGCAGTGAATTAAAAAACATTTTATACCAAAAATCGTATCACCAAATACGATTGTTGATATACAATGTTATTTACAATTCACTGCAAGCTGCTGACGATTACCCCTGAGGAGTGTCTGCCGAAAATATTCGCTTTTATTTCGATATGAGTATATCATTCAATTGTGTATTGAAGTTCCGTGCCTCGACGAGTTTCTTCGTGTAAGACGTATCAATATAATTAAAATAGAATTCTAGACGAAGATTGCTGTACAGGTAGCCAAGTTGTAGTAATAATTATAAAGTAAACTGCAGTGAATATATTCCTGAGAGAAATATTCAAATTTAGCACCTCAAGGGGAACAGAAATCATTCACTCCAAAATTTATACCTTGTACGAGGAAGTCAACAGAATCCATAGACAAACAACGTTGCAACTGCACCAGCTCACATCCTGTGAGTGAGGGGCCAGGCGCCATCACAGACTAATGCTGATGATAATTAGGAAGTGTAGCGAAGAAAGTGAGCCGGGACTGTAGCAAGTTGTCATTAAGATAGGAATCGCTTCTAATTACGCAAAACGCGAGCGAGGCGATGTTGTTCGGGCAATATGGCGGAGATTTTCGGACGCTGAAAACAGAGGGTTGCAAGCAGATTGGACAACTCGACAATTCTAGTTCATACTTATTAGACTAATAATGTCGGTGATTTAATAGGAACTGAAGTTGATTTTTGTTGGAGTTATTTTCAATTCGAAAGTTTAATGCAATTTTCAAGTCCAGTCATTCTAATTCTAATTATAATGTAATTTGAAGAAACTATGTAGCGATAATTTAATTCTAGTATAATTTGCAAAAGCTGGAAATTTTCTAGTTGTATAACTCTGGTTGCCAGCGAGTAGGAATCGGTGCAGAACGAAAATAGTGCGTATCGTGTGATTGTTGAGCTCTCTATCGAGATAATGGATTCGTACGAAAATTCGCCAGGATTTCAACATGATCCCCGTGTTTACGTAGCGGCGCCGGCCGTTGACTTTGCACGCTACATCTGCTGCGGCGCGCGACTTTTGATTAACGGCCTCGGTACCTCAGGGCCGCTCTAAATATTATCACACCCCGCTCTTTGATGGCTTGGAACAAATTTGGACAACTGAAAAATTTTCAGATTTTCCAAATGAGCTTAGAATTAGAATTGCTGTATTCGTGAAAACTTGGAGAAAATGAAACACGTTCAGTTCATATCAATTCAGAGTTCATGCTCATAATCATGAAGACTGAAAATGTTTGTACAGCAAGCTTGGCTCGTTTCGCACCATAGGCAACACAGCTACACTCCAGTAGCAATTTCAAGAAAACCAGACATTAGATGAGAAGTAAAATGAGACCATAAAGACATTTCACAAATGAGATCAGAATTAGAATTACAGAACTAGAATTTTCTAATTGTCTGCCAGGAGTCTTGAACATGTTAAATTGTTACATAATAACGGGAGGTGGGGTAGCAAAAAGAAGTGGTCAAAGTAGTCATCGTTGCTACTCAAGTAGTAGCATAATTACCGCCGTGAATTTCTACTCAATTACAAGTAGAAGTGACAAATTCCAAGACATACCAAAATTACTTGAAGTGGAAATGGAAGGCCTGGCTCAGTCACACAAAATATAGATTGGACTTCATACTTCAGTATACATTTGATTAGTATATTGATATTGAAATGAACATGAATATTTTTGGCTGATATCCGTCGTGGGCAATCGTCAGCAACTATAGCATTGAATTGGATAAAACGATGCATATCAACAATCGTATCACAAAACATGACGTCACCGGCATGAAAATGTAATTTCGAATTCTATTTCCGTAGAAGGGCCCGCAAAACGCAAGGCCACGTTAAATATGACAAAGCGAGATGCCTATCGGATTAGCGCGAGTCAACGCGAAGCTCGACTTTCGCCGTTCCATCTCACTCGTAATCTCGAGATTATGTCGCGTCCGTGTTTGGTGGGATCACGGAAAAATTTTGATCAAGCCCAGGATATTCGCGATACGACCGACCGGGTTTAGAGCTGTCAGAAAGTATATTTTAAACCAAAAATAACTGTGCTTGTCAGTTTTTATAGAGCGCCGCGCGGTCCAAGAATGCTCGCGAAATGTGACTATATAGACTTGGGCATAGAATTCTAGGCAAAACTAATCACGGAATACTCACTTTACTTACTTGCAAATCTACTTGCACAACTACTTGAGTGGTAATCAACGGCGTTACTTCTACTTCTACTTGAATATCGATGTTGACGACTTTGACCCTCCAATCTAATTTGTGAAATGTTTTAATTCTAATTTCTAATCAAACTTCTGGTTTACCTGAAAATCCCTCAGTGTACAGATTTTTATCGGAATGAACTCGGATTTGAGACGAACTGAACTGATTTTTGTTCCATTTCTTCTTAATTCGGAATTTAATTCAATTTCCAAATTTTTGCGAATTCCGTAAATCTGATCCTAATCTAATTTGAAAAAAACTGTAGCTGTAATTCCAATTCTAATCTAATTCCGAGAAGCTGCAAATTGTCTGGTAGTCTGACCGTGTCGTAGGCCTTATTGATTTGGATTAAACGGACGGGATCTTGATCTCCCGTGAATGGGAAAATGACCGATAAGCAATTCTTGAAATTGAATCTTTTCAATGCTGGAATTACAATCCGTCATGAAAACTTGCCAGTCAATTCCACTTGAAACAATAACAAACATGTCGAACAACGTGATGCTACCAAAGACTTAAGTCCGGTTTACGTCGGCGGCCGATAGCTTAGTTTCGTCTAAATGTAATACCGTGTCGCAGGAAAGAAAGATAATCCGTAAAAAAGTGCGCGGTCGAAAACGAATTAAACTTCGCATTTTTTGCGTACGATGCGAATCGTTGGTCGTTTCGAAGGTTATAGCTGCTATTTTTTCCAAGCAAATTAATATTCTTAGTAGCTCCTTCTGCGATACAGTCGTTTTCTACGTGAGTTTATTGCGGCAATACTCTACAAGCGACCACGTACCAATAGCCAGATAACTCAGTGATAGCGTCCGTAGCTTCAATTTCTACACATCTGAGAATTCGAAGAACGAGGTCTTATTATCTAGATCAGTAATTTTCGACCGCTTATCCTCCAAACGCATTCAATTTTAGTTATTTTACTATTCTCATTTGCAAGATATCAAAGGCTGATGACTTGTCAGTTGATTTGAAATAAAACCCCTTATTTGAAACTGATGAAGAAATTTAACCCGCTTTCCGAAGCGACATTGGTTTCATTTAGTACTTTCCACTTATCCTATGTCACAATGCTGCCAGTGTTGTAACAAACTGTCTATAAGTATAAAATAGAACTTGTTTAAGTAATATGTGAAGCCTATGGAGACTTTTTCATCCAAATTTGACAGTACGATGGAAAAGCTTATTGGAGGTACAGAAAATCAATAGACAATTGAATCGTATATTCATAATGCAGTAAACCCGAATAGTTTCGGCTGACACTCGTCAGGGGTAATCGTCAGCAACTAGAAAGGATTTACGAAACGCAAGCCCTGTAGATTTGTCGAGGAAGAGCTGGGCCAAAACGGTTTCCTACACCACGGAGGAAATATATTCGCGGGCAAATCCGCGCGTATTTAAGTATAGTCTGAATGGACTTTCTTCCGCTGTAGTGTTATAATGATAGGTTCGCCGAAGAATGGCGATATCGTTTCACAGTCAATCACGCATGCCCGCCGTCTCTCTGCAAGTCAAGTCAAGGAATAACTCCTCTCCCGTTCATACGCGCGTGACAGACGAATCCATGGGAACCTTATTCTGTTCTCAAATCAATTTTTATGATAACCGTTTGCTTAATTTTTAGTACTGTATGTCGCGTAGCAATAGTCACGCATGAGAAGACAAAGGGTATAGTTTTCGCGACTAGCTCGTACTGAGAATTTTGCAAAAGCATGGGAATACCTCGCACGCAAACTGCGCCGCAGTATAAACGCGGAATTACGAGTGGTGACACCAACAAAGGAAGATATGTCAAAGGATTATCAACGATACCGTGGATTCTATTCGTGTGCTGCCTGACCATTACCAGCGCTGCCGCCTGTCCAGAGGCTTGTTCTTGTAACGCGGTGACCGCGACTTGCAACAACCAGAAATATAAAGAAACCCCAACCGGGTTCAGCTCTACGATCGAAACCTTGTATTTGTACAATAACAACATCACGAGAATCAGCGCCGCGACACTGAGACCTCTGCAGGTTAGTTTGATGTAAGATGAGATTTGGACTGTATTGCTGGTTTGGGCACAATGGTTCGGGTGCTCGAATATGAATCGTTGATCTAATGAAATTTACACTCCTTGCTATCAATACCTCATTTATTACTGATAATTATCGAGTTCGACACTATTCTCAACTGTGATGTGATCGACACACAGCATTGTCACAATCGTCAATCAAACAGGTATGGTCGACAAAATACCAGAGTTTCAATGTGATATAGCACTGGCATTATATTCTTTGGGGTCGCATAAAAGTTACATATTTGAACTATCCACATCAATCATAATGTTGTGACGTCATACTAAATGATACTCGACCAAATACTCGAACACACGGGTTCAAATAGATTCCGCTGAGATCTTAGCTCTCCGTGTTTAGAAGCGGGTCGGAAATCGTTGTATGCTTAAGACCATACTTTACGGTAACTAGACAAGAAACAACACAAGCCGTATATCTGTAATACGTTGTTTGGAAACGGCGCACTATCCCCGGCCCGTTCACAGCGCATAAGTCACGGCAAAAGCAATTTATAACAACAAGACGACGCTTTCTCAGCGGGCCTGACCTCGTTTTCGAAGTTGAAACGATTTGTCATTGTTTTGATTGAGTAGCCGTAAGTTGGCGCTAAATTTGACTGCCGTACACTGCGGTCCAGAGGAAGGCGTGACATTGTATGTATATGCATGTCTGGTAACTGAATTTCAATAATATGCCGGTTTCGATGGCATCCATACCATCGCAGTATATCATTATCGACTTTACTTCACAGCACTTGAAATTGCTGGACCTATCCGGTAACAAGATATCGGACTTGATTTTGTGGGACGGCATTTTCAGGGACCTGCACCAACTCGAGAATTTGATGCTTCAGGAAAACCGGATCACCAAGATATCCAAGAATTTATTCAAAGGTTAGAAATCGTGACATTCTGATCATAGATAAATATATATCACTTCACGAGTCTCCGAGTGTCTCTTTAAAGATAATTCCTAGTGAAAAGGGTTGCGTTTTCAGGGTTAACAAAGCTGGCGAGAATCTACCTTCAGCAAAACCGGATTTCGTTTATCGAACCCGGTTCGTTCGACAACCTCCCGAAACTCGTGGAACTGAAACTGAGTCACAACAAACTGGAGTCATTTCCGGTCTTGGTCCACACGCCCAACCTACGACTGTTGGACTTAAGTTTCAACCGAATCGGTACCATCCGAGATATGGCGTTTTCCACGGTCAACCTCGAGCATCTCTTGGTAAATAATGCGAAGTTGCACTATTGGGACACTGCTGTTACGTGGGAATTTCTTTTATACAGCTGAGAAGCAACAGGCTCACGGAATTGCGCACCTCCTTGTTCGATGATTCGAGTCGGCTCACGAAACTCGACATTAGCAGTAACCGCTTGACAGCAGTACCACAAGTCGTGAAGTAAGTCTGCCTATATAAATCAATCGCCAACATGTAAGACCCGAGTTGGTCCAAGTTATAATCATTTTTCCCACACTCGGTTATAAGCAGAAGTAACGTTTACTAATATATGTCAAAAACTACTTCAAGTGAAGCAGGAAATGAACGGCCTGAGAACTACTCGATAAGTAGTTTGGTCGAGAGATCACATACTTTCAGCAATTAATCGGGAGGAACGCTACCTTCGAAATTACAGAATATTTTTACTTCGCAACTGAAGTGCCGTGTTCGTAAAGATATTACGTGATCGTGTATCGTATTACTGACAAAAGCGATACAAAACTTGTCCCTAAACCACTTGTTACTTTTTAAAATCCTATGCTTAAATAGTAAATATAGTTTTCCGAAAAAAAAATGGTTAGGTAGAGGCGGAACTATAGTCTCAAAACATTATTACTTGATAAGCAGTGCCAGTAGGCGAAATCTACTTGAAAACTTCAAAAACGCACAAGTACTCCGTTAGTGATCACCTCCGAATCAGCCACTACTATAACAATCGTAAGCGACTACTTTGTTCAACCAAACAGGTTCACACCTCATAATTACCAGAGTACAAAGAGATATTACCTCCTGTAAAATGTGTGTTAGACGCAACAAGAAAGTCTAGACGCGCCGGCGAATCCATTACAGGGCTTTGAGGTGGCTCATTTTTCGGTACATGCTCTGGTAATTCCTGAAATGGGTCCTCGGGAGTGACGAATCGCAGTAAAGGGGCCACTTAGTCTTGCAAAATCCAATTGAGAGACGATTTCGGGCGGAGAAGAAGGGTAATGGGTTAATTAACTTATCAAAAACAGTCTTTATCGATCATCTAAATACACTTCATGGAAGCCGTAATAGGAGAAGATTACCGCGCACTCAAGTAGCCGGCCATGTCATAACAAAACTTGCAACCTGGTAATTATGAGACGGGCTCGTGTTTCACGCCAGAGTGATTCCCACCGACACAAAACGTCCATAAAATCTTTGCAAGGTGGCGGTCAATCAAACAATAGTATTTTGTGATTGTTGATGTTTTGAATTGATGAAATTATCATTAACATTCAACGAAAACTACCGAAGTTCAACAAATAGTTACAAACTGTTCATTAGGTTGTTCATAAATAACTCTTTTCAAATTTTTGCGGCTATTTCATAAAATTGTTAGGTTGGCTAAAAAAAAACGCAATTCCAACTTGTAGAAGTGAAGCTATGAGAGTTAGAAAATTTCGAATCCATTATAAAAAAAACTCACTAAAGTATTTTTCAAATTTGTTACGCTGTCTACAAAACCAATGCCAAACAAATATGACTCAATACCACTGAGTAAAAATGCAGTTATTTGAGTTTTTCATTAATAATTCTAGAATAACTTTGCTTCTACCGTTTGGAGTTGAGTCAAATTGATTATGGACCGTTTTTTTTACACAATTCAATAATTTCACGGGGTATATAGTCAAATAGTCGCAAATATTTGAAAATGAAGTTAATTTCGAACAACCCTACTGTTCACTTCAGTTTTATTGCATACTTATTTTAATTATTTAATTCATTGTACTATTTATTTATAGATCACTGTATCTAATCTCTTTTATTCGACAGATCTTTCACGAGCCTGAAATCGTTGAACATGTCCTTGAACAAAGTTGGCGCGATCGACAAACACACATTCAAGGGAATGCATGATTTGAAGCTACTGGACATCCACGGAATGGGCCTGACAGACTTTCCGCTTGGCACTATACCGCGCAGGGTGATTCTAAACCTACTGGATATCACGGGGAACGATTGGAGCTGCGGATGCGGGATGCACTGGCTTCCTGAATACATGGCGTAAGTTGACGCGATTTTAGACAGAACGTTGTCGTTACAAATTTGAGTAATACGTAATCTTCGTATTGCTACGATTTTCGTGGAGTTGATACAGTAATGCAAAGTCGATGAAAAATCTAAGTAGCTTATGTCAATTTTTCACATTCTGAGCACATTGACTTCATGCAAAATTTTAATTTTCTGTCGGATATATCTTGGCCATGATTGACTTTGAAACAATGAGATTAACATAAAAATAACCAAGTTATGGTCAAAACAAAATAAAAAATTTACAAAAACTATATTTTCTATAAATTTGAAATATGGATCTCAAAATTTGAAAACACGGACATAAGCGACGATATATATGCGAATAGTAATACTATAGTTATACAGAGATTCCGGCTCTGCGGTGCGATCACATTTAACCAAAACATGCCCGTCTCGTAAGCAGGTTATGTATGTCAACGGACTTAGTCTAAATCTCGTCCGTCCTGCGCCAGATGATCCCGTGACTCACGGCTGTTTTGAAAAAGCCCAGATTAGCCAATGACAGCGAGATTACAGGCGTCGATATATGCGCCTCGCGAAAATGTAAGCCAGTGTCCTGATATATATGATCGCTACGTTCACGCGCCTAAACAAAAACCGCGAAATTACCGACAATTCCGATTTTACGGGGTCTTTCCAAGCTTTCGAAACAGCGCTACTCAACTAGCGGGCCTTTTTCAGTGTTGAATCAGGGCCTATCCTTATTTGCGATACGACTGTTGATATGCAATGTTCTTTCCAATTCTCCACTGGTTGCTGACAAGTATCAGCCGAAACTTTTCGGGTTTACTTCAATATGAATATACTATTCATGAAGTTCTGTACCTCCCAGAAGCTCTTCAACTGAACCTTTGTAAAAACAGTTGCTATTTTAAAACATAGGAACGAATCGCTCATCCTGACAGCGTTATAAAGACGGAGCTTGTTAATTATGGCCGATTTCGAAAGTAAATTAGCCTGTACCTTAATTTTCCTTCATACTGTTTACTCCCAGGGGTGAGAAAGTTAACCGTCATGATCCATTCGCGTAAACCAATTTGAAAATCTATACAGCTACTAATTCAATCCAGGTGCGAGAGCGAGGTTGCTTTAGTCAGAGTTTTTTGGAGACGACAGAGCGGAAAGTTTCCGTGACTACGCTCAATGCCGAGTTATTATTTTGGAAAATATCGCCCTATTTAAACTCCCAATTCCGTGATGTCTGGCGCAAGTTTTCGTTATAATATGATACTTTTATGCGGAAAACGCTCACATAATCAGTTATAATTGGCGAGTGTTAGACCGCGTCTACTTCACGTATCGGAAACGAGATAATTGAGCAATTAATGTTTCAAGAGGCCTGCATATCCACAACAATCATAATCCAAGCACACGGTTCGGGGATAGTGGGTTGAGTGGACCTCACTGATTCGATTCTGAATAGAGTATTAGGCTTAGCGCCCAGTCGAGTATTTGGGCACCACTCATTATGACATCGCGACAGTACGAATGACGTAGAAAGTCTAAAAAGCAAGTTCCTCATCACAATAAAGATTATTTAACATTTATTCGACCATGGATATTTCCTTTGACTAGTGACAATGCTGTGTCTTGATCACGACTTCACATATAAAGTCACCTTCACCAACTTGCGTAGCTTTTTAGTGCACGTTTTGAATGCGGTCATACGATAAACCGAGGTTTCAAGGATTCCACGGCGGAAAAAGTATCGGATATACAAATCTAGTTGAATATACAAATCTTAGTAGTGGGAAGGGGCGTATAATTTTAGTACTTGAAATCATCGTATTCGAATCATGTGCTCCGCCCTAGTGAAGAGTCAATTCTTATATAAATTCACGATCGCCAGCTAGCGGTTGTCCTTATCGTTTTCTGGTTGACGGGTCCAGTTTTTTTCATGAAGTAACCCGTCCAGTTACATGAAGTAACCCCC
>ATSW01018229.1:0-14062 GCA_000444245.1 Botryllus schlosseri
GTCGCCGTAGGAGCCCAGATGAACCTCCGATGGGAATCGAACCCGGTCCACCGGCTTAGTAGGCACTTACCACTACGCTAACTCCACCGCTATCTCCCAACCTGGAATGCATTAAGACGGCGTGTTTTCGGCTCGGCAGGCATTAGAGGGAATCGGAGTGTGTGCGCGGGCGGATGCTTATTGGGCCACTTACGATCTTATGAAACTTGTCAAGCCCTGGGTGGAAAACAGTATGGCCCACGGGGGAGGCCCGCGAGGTAATTTCCAAAATTAGTGCTATTATCAGAAATGGATTGCACAGATTCTGAACTTGCAAAGCCAACCAAAAATTTGATTAGTCTGGCTGCAACACTTGCAATGTGATGACTAGAATATCAGTTCAGACGCATTATTGGCAGATCCATGAGCCATGCAGTCACATTTGGGTAGATCTTCGTACACTACAATTAAGCAGAATAATTTATTGCGATAGATTTATCTAAAGTAAAAAAATTTTGCACGCTTCGCGCAACATGTTGTCACTCGATTTCTTGCTTTTAATACTGTTTCCCCTTTGTGGAAATGAAAGAACGCCTAATGTATCAGATTGAGTCTAATTATATTCGCGATTACGAGGCAAAGTGTCGTTCAACATATGCGACTTTGCGTTTGCGCTCGCAGAAAGATCGGCGACTATGAAACCTTGGCACAAAATGATTGACGCATGTTGGTCGAAGCTTTCGATATCGATATGTCCAGGCGCCGAATAGTCCATTCCAAGCAAACTGAGCCCAGCGATATAGAGCAGGCTCGCAATATAGTCAAGTGACAATATTATTGAACCATAGTGTCCTATATGGTGTTGACACAAGCAAATCTCACGGCTCAGTGAAATTGTATCACGTCACAATTTCCATTTGGCTACAGGCAATTTGACGGTCATTTTTGACCGGCTTGCCGAGCATTAAATTTGGTAAAACGGGTATCAATCGAAAGCTGACTCTGCACTGATTACGAAAATATAAATTTTATTCCGCTTGCGGCCCTGGAACCCCCACAATCAGCCTCGAACTTTTTCATTGTTATGGAGGTTGGCATTGGGACGCAACAATGCTTTTGGAACCTTTTTCTCTTGAGCTACTCTCTCGTTTCGCCTGACAGCATTGTTGCGTCATGAGCTACTCTGTCGTTTCGCCAGACAGCATTGACCTTTTTGACCTCGCGGCACACTTTGAAAATGACAAATAGTTCGCGGCACATTGGCACATTGGTATTGAACTCTTTTGGCTTACGGCACAGGCAAACTACCAGAATGCGTATGGCAGCAACCATAGTCTTACAGCAGGGGTGGGCAATTATTTTCCTCCGCGGGCCAAATGAGAATTAGAAAACACGTTGGCGGGCCGAGTGAAAATATTTAGCTATGTTATCCAGCGTATTTTAATTTTATATCTAAATTACATCGTTAATAAATGCTGCTCAGTGAATGTGTTGATGTTAGGTAATGAGAAAGTGGCGGTTAATTGAAAAAATACCTTTTTGCTTTAATCATTCGAAAAGTGTTAAACATGATGCATTTTTACCTCTCTTAAAACCCCCATCCACATTCTTCTATCAACACACTAGAACAGTGGTTCTCAAACTGTTTACGCACGCCTCCCTATATGATAGTGAGAAATTTCGCGCCCAACCTACCCATCATGATATCGCAACATAATAAAAACCAGAATGTCAGCAATCCCAACGGATAGTTTGCTAGCATGGAAGGTTATGGTTGTTGATGGGGAAAATTCTGTAATATCAAAGTCGGACAATACACAGAGCAATAACTACACTATAAGCTGGGGTTAACTCGCGCAGAGCGCGAAAAAAATTCACTTAATTTCGGCTTTCCCTTCAGATGCTCTCACGCCCCCCACCAGTTCGAGAACCACTGCACTGAATTGTATATGTGGGGTAGTACAGAGCTGTCTTGGTCGCTGCATTCTGAGCAGACTGCAGCTCAAATAGCCTTGATGTTGAGAGCGAAGTTTGCAGTTTTACTGAAATTCACCCTCCATTGACCGAGTGCTTCGTGTTTTTGTCACAATTAAAATCCTTAATCTCGGCGACATGCTCCACAAAATCTAAAAGGACGGGTTTACCCCTAGCTCCAGCTAGTATAGCCTACAAATATTTAGTGCTCTAAACCTTTGAGTTTCAGCTTTCGGCTTTCTCGTTTTGACATGCCCGTTCATCCTTTATGGGTGATCGTTATGATGAGTCATATAGTAATCGCGAGCACTGATTGACTTGTTTTACGAATTAGGGATTTGGAAACGCCTCACATAACAATTTGAAACACGTACCGTATAATGCATAATGTGACAATGGCAACAAAGGTTTGACCCAAACTATATGGAAAGAGTGATTTCTTGTGAAATTAATTGTTACTCACATTTTGCCACATTGCCTTCATTTTGAATCCGAATAACGCAGCATGCGAGGTGCGTATAGGCAGCGTAATCGGGCCATATTAATGAACAGGCTTCAAAGTGAACGAATTTCCTGTTTAGTTGATACAGCCTATGGTTTTAGTCCACGCATCAACATTCAAAAAACAGGTTTAATCTTATGAATTCCAAGCAACCTTTCGCGGGCCGCACAGAATTGCTTCGCGGGCCGCATTTGGCCCGCGGGCCGCACTTTGCCCAGGTCTGTCTTACAGAGATGGTCACTGACGAAGTACTGCTACCTTTTTGGAGCACTCAAGTAGGCTTTTCTCTGCTTGAGTTATCTTTATCTCTGCGGGCATCTCACAAAGAGTCTACGAATGGTATCATTTGACATGAGAATCGTTTTCAATTATTGCAGGCCGGAAGAAGAACTATCGCCGCTTCCGTGTGAGGTTTTGAATTAACAGCTATTACCTCTTTTACCACATAACTGGCCAGCTGAGATCTCGTTTAAACTTCAGGCTGAGCTTATAAATTCATAAGATTGGCTTGACAATAAAGTCTGCCCACTACCGCATTGTCGATGTAATAAACCGTCGCATCGAAGAGTCCAATCACGATCGCCGCTAACATATACAGAGGCATAGAGGTGTATTATACATGGATGCCAAACGCATTCCCCAGCAGATCGTGTAATAGCGACTGTTAGGATAGTATACCTCAATAGTGTTACTGGCAGCCACCCGCAGTTCAATTGTAGTTCCAACAAACCGGGATAATAAACCTCAGCGACGGAGAAATTTGTAACTGATATAATTTGATTACCTTTACTTCTCAATTCTCGAATTTGTCACCTGCAACATATAACGTGGCGCCATGAGCCTATATTTTACCTGCAGTGCTGGAACGCTACCTAACAATCGCAATGTGAATGGCTATGCTGGCAATTCTAATTTGTAAACGTGAACATCACTTCCAAATGAGTTCATTTCTCAATGGTGAGAATGCCTTCCTGGGTGTTGGAGGTTTATGCAGACTCCTACTCGTCCTTCGTTCTGCGAAAGAAGTCTTACAAAAAGTGGGCCGTGCTATAAGTTGGCATCTCAGGAATCAAAATAAGTAATATCGGTATGGTGTAAAATGATCATCGATGACGAATACATGGCAAGAATATGACTACAAATAGAAACAGGAAAAGGTCATCAACATGCGTCATGTCCGTGTTCTGCCTCCTGTTCTGATGGGGGTGACAGGTAAAAGGTGAACACTTCGGCCACACCTCCATATCACGGTCCAATTACCCGAGTTTAGTTATCCCCGTCCTGAATGCTACTATGTGTAGGGCACACCTGCGTATCACCCCCATTGACGGCGGAGGCCCCAGTTTGATTCATGCAGTGCAATAGCAAGTTACGAAGCGTGGCAGATTCATTAGATTCTCCACCCCTATACGTTGCTGTGCTCAGAGCGTCTTT
Organism: Botryllus schlosseri; assembly: GCA_000444245.1. Classification (NCBI taxonomy): domain Eukaryota; kingdom Metazoa; phylum Chordata; class Ascidiacea; order Stolidobranchia; family Styelidae; genus Botryllus; species Botryllus schlosseri. The sequence continues at coordinate 3,890 of ATSW01018229.1, forward strand.
ACAATAAAGAGCCCAGAAAAAAGCCCGATCCATGACCTAATGGGGGTGCCAGATTGAGATACTAGATTGAGATGCAGTAACTACGGTCGCCTCGACATCCTTATATCTGTTCACTGCATCGGATTGTACATCGAGTGTCTTGATCGGGTAAATTCTATAGAAAAACCAACAATGACAAACTCAAAATTTAGATTTTTGTTATACTTCGACATAGTTTAATACATGTGCTCGCGGCACACCTGAGCAGTCCAATTGGCACACTAGTGTGCCGCGGCACACCGGTTGGGAACCACTGTACTAACCTGTAACATTGTTATTCCCATCATTTACCCGCTTCGAAATTTTAATGTTTTTTTTACTGTAAGTCGTTTTTTGTTTACAATAGAGAAAACTTTCTTTAAGACAAATAGAAACATCATGTTTTGGCAGCTTTTGGGCTATATATCATGACTCTACGACCAGTGGTTGTCGAGATGGGCAATTTTACCCCCTCTCGCGCAGAAATTGGGGGGTTGCAGGCTGGAAAATGGAGGCGATCCCCTAAAACCAATTTAATTGAAGTGTTAGGTCATCTGTCGGGATTTAAGAACACCCCTTTTTCGATTTGAAAAAAAAAAGTTATTTTCACTCCACCCTTATGAACACTGCCCAGCAAACTGCAACGAAACTCCACCCAAGCCCTCTACAGACACACACCGGCCTGAACCTAGACCAGCAGCAGCCTTGCCATCTTCAAGCCATTTCTTGCCATCTTCACTCCACCCTAGTGTGCATGTATCGTATATGAGTTTTATATATGATCTGGGTTCCGTTGTGTCCGTGAGCATCGCTGTTAGGAGTTTATTGTGTATATAATATTAAAACTGCACAGACTAGTGGTGTTGTCAGCTCCCCGTATTGTGTGATCGTCGGCAGTTGCAAAGAGGCGAGGTCCCGAGCCCAGGAACACACCCGCGTCCCCGTTATTGCTACACGCCGTAACGGGGTCGCAACACTACTAACTAAAATGACCATAATGACACTATATGTATACAAGTGGTAACAAACTTATACACGACACTAGAAATAGCAATTTCACGTAGTTCTTTTTATAATTTTTGCTCATAAAAAGTGAGGCAAACATCTCCCAACTACACTTTCTGGTTATAAAAATAAAAAGTGCACAGCAGTGTTCCTTGTAGGCTGTTCAAGCAGAAGCACTTGGAGCTATAGCTTATAGAGAGAAAGTAGGAAAAACCTACTTGAGTACTTTGAAAATGCAAAAGTTCGTTACCGTCACTTACCTTGAACTTGTATCTGTGAGATGATTCCAGATTTGTTTTTCCCCATTTTCAATTTTTCCTTGATTTCCGCGATCTCGAACTCTGCTTTTGTTTTCAGAGCAAATCGAACTTTTCCTCCATGGACCCGAACTCCCTCCACTACGAACGGGGAATCCCCGAATATTATCTGCAACTGAGAAGCAGAAAAATCACGGAGCTGTCTCAGACCAAATATTTTCAGAGCAAATTAGAAGCGCCAAATTCCAGGATTAATTTCGTTTCCCAATCTGATAATGATGGAAAATCATCCGCGAATTTCAAAATCCAGCTTCAAAACACTGTTAAACAATGCTCCCTCTATAAGCTGCCCACGTGCGCAATTGTGCAGTGCTGACACGTTCTCTGCGCACAGAAAATGACAGCAAGCTGCGCACAAAAAATCCGAAGTGATGACTTTTTTTAGTCGTTACGCACTGTTGTCCAAGGGACCGCGCAGCGAGTTGGTGAGTGAAATTAGAGAAATTAGAGGGAACATTGGTCTTAAATCTTTTTTTGAATCTGATCATGTCCAATTTATCGAAATCGAACATCAAAAACTCACCGCGCAGAGTGACTGCGATTCTATGGGGACATCAGAATCCATTATCGTTGTGAGGTTCCACGTTACAGTGACCTCGTAAATTGAGAAAGGCTGGCAGATCTCTTCTATCCGAGCCAGATTAAGACTTTCGCAATCTCCAACCGAATGGTGTCCGGATCCGGATATAAAACCGGCTCCGGCGGACGTGAAGCACCATTCCGGGTCCTAGATGAAAACAAGATCTAGATTCAACCCACCTGGCCTAGGTGATGTAAAGAGGGGAATGCACATTGCACACTGGATGAGAAGTAAAATGGTGTTACTATACTGTAATCTGCAGTAGTAGGTCTAATTACCAAGCGATTATAGGCGCAACAGTGACTGTACTCATGTAAATGTTGATCGGGTGCCGCCCCCTCCTTAGTTTGCTGTATATAAGGTGTTGGTTACGTTCGGACTTCAGAAGTATTTCTTCTTCAAGTATGTTGCACTATTTCGTCAAATGGTGAAGTTTTTAGACTACTGCCACATTGTAGGCCTACTTGACAGTTTTCATATTTCTAGCCCTAGAATACTTTTTGACTTACTTGCATATCGCTACCTCTACTTTAGTATAAATTCGCAACATTACTTTTACTTCTACGAACGATAACTACTTTGAGCACCTCTAGTTGTAGCAGTTTGTCTCCCTAATGGCAGGTCACACGAGTTTGAAACCTTATAGTTTTACGACCTATTTTATTTGCTGTATATTTTAGACAATCCCTTCGTGTATTTTAATCATCGACGAAGTTTCTGTTCGCAAAATCGGAATTCAAGATCAATTTACACATTGTCATTAATAAGTAATAACTCATTATATAAGTGATAAGCATTTACATTTACAAGATAGCATAAAAACAACTCACTATTGAAGCTGTCTCGTTGATCGTCACGTCACAATAGCGGCCTGTATATTCCGGCGCGCAAACACAAAAGCCTTCACTGAAGTTTCCATTTTGACAATCGGCTCCCGACAATGCCAGAGAACCTGGAAACACGATGAAAATTCAACGGAAATGATCGAGGTCAAAATGAGATAGTTAATTACAAAGTAGCCTACTCAAGTTGTTTCCTGTGCCTGCACTAATTGCTCAGGTGGTTATGATTTCAGACTACTTCTGCTTCTACTCAGCCGTTTACTGTTTTTAAGGCAAGCCTACAGAATACTTACTTTGTATAAGTAATTTACAGGCAGAGTTGGTCAGTGGCGAAGTACTGCTTTTTCAGAGTACTAGACTAGCTTTCCTTTATACCTACACTATATAGGCCTAGGCTATTCGAATAAAATTCAATGTATCCGCTACTTCTACTTCCTGATATTTTGTGATTTGCTTGCTCACTTTTCCCTATTTTCAGTTTGTCTAGTAAAATTATCAGGCTATTATTGAGAGCTCATAGCTCAGTTTCCAGCTTTTGACAGCCCATATGAGAGCGTGTAACGGCTTGAGTAGAAAGCCAGCCAATTCTACTCCTATTTAAAGTAATTTTAGATTGTTTTGAAAAGCTTTACTTCTCTTAGGTCTACTTGAGTAGCCTATAGGTTTTAGTGTCGGTACGCTATACTTCTAGGCTACTTGAATATACCTTTTGTTAACTACTTTGACCACATCCGGTTAGTTAAGTCCAAGCCTTTCTGAAAGCGCGTCAACATAAACCTAACTCGCCCAATTCTACGCAAATTCAAAGAAAAATCATTTTCCCCAATTGCCTTTGTTGCGAAAATCTGCTTTTTGTCAAGTCGTCGGCAGGAAGCCAACACGCAGCGGGATTCTGTCGCGTTACTAAGCCCAGCGGCGCGCTGTTATTTCATGTTTCTATGGTAACGAAATCCGTAATTAAACTCAACAATCCGCAATTAGTTTGACTTTCACGAAGTATAATTCCACAACCACAAGTTCTCCAAATTTGGTCACATTGCTGATAAGATACAACAGTTTCCACGCGCATAGGGGCGAATTTGCGTCTTGCTATCAAAGTTTCCTCACCTGATCTCACAAACACGAAGAACACTGCCAAGAAATAAAGCATCAGTGTTATGCAATTCCTTACTATTGGCATCATAACTATAACTATGAAAGCCTTCGGGCGTAAAAGCTGTCAAACGCTAAAGACAGTCTCTGGCAGTCCTAGTTCGAAGCAACTGAGCTGACAAAAAATGTTTGAGAGTTTCGATGTCGAAAGAAAAGTTCGTTGACATTCAATCGAGATTTTTAATCGCTAGAAAAAGGTCACGTGGACGAAGCCGTTGATAATTCGCCTGCTAGAGGAATAGAAACTTTCCCACAGAATTGAAGTAAAATATCATAAGTGTTGTGAAGAAAACAGTAACTATAGCTTGTTACTATACTCATTTCGTGAAACCTAAATTGGCGCGACAAAAGATTCCCCAATACTTAAGACATCAGAAATATCCTGTCCGTCTGTCATACAATGGTTCCCAACAGGTGCTCCATGGAGGTCAATACACACAACTCATTCATATGATTTCTGAGCTTACGCCCGTTATAACAAGGTAGCCTACACGAAAAGTCTCCGAGAACGACCAGTGACCACATTCAAGTCGAAACAATAGCAATTTCTACTGAATCGATACCAGTCAGCCCTCAAGATTACCTCGCCCACCGCATTCATTTTCGCCGCTGCCTTTTATGATATCCTTGTTTTATATCCAGGTTCAGGTTGTATGCTGATTACAAGACTACTCCAAGCCCTTTCGGAACCCTACTATCATTTCGTTATATCGTAATGCTCTAGTTCTGAATTTCCAAAAGTTAGTAGTTCTATTATCCAGTTTTGAAAAGTGAGTAGTTCTATCTACGAATTTTGAAATCCCAGCTGTTTGTACCTGAAGCCTGTTACACTGAACTAAACTCATGTCAAGAAGTCGCGCCCATTTCATGATGTCAGAGTCGTGGACAAAAGCTCAAAGCAGCCATATTACACAAGACATTTCAAAAGCAGTAGCAGGCATCAAACTGGCAGCCTCTTGACAAAAGCCGTGATTAACTTCCTCATATCGGCCGCTCGTTCTTGCCCGACCGCGATCACTTCGTCTCCATCGACCTTGTCGTCTGTATCGTAATCGATGACGCAGTAATCGGTGATGAGGGATACCACGCATGCTTTCATGCCGCAGTGCGCGACCGCGATCATTTCTTGGACCGTGCTCATGCCTACAGGAACAAAATCATGGGTTTTGATTTCAAATGAGGGGATCTTGATTTAGGATTATTTTGAAAGTGGATTTACACATACCATTTCTGATCCGTTTTTATTTTTTCTGACGATTTCAAACATACCTCAGCCATTTTCCAATATGTAGTTGATAAAACGATGCATAACATATTTAACTCAATTTCAACCAGTAGAAGCGAAGTTATCGGTGTTCAAAATCTTGGATTTGCAATAATACCATTTCCGGTGGGTAGTTCTATAAATGTTTACTGAAGAATTTCATACAATGAATACTATTTTATTCTAATCAAAATTTTGTACTCAAATAATTTCGCTTCTACTGGTTGAAATCGAGCCGTATTTGTTATACATCATTTGTGAGACAACTTAGCAATTTCACGGCGCTGATAGTAAAATTCGAAAGTACATTTGAATAATTAAAAAAATTTCTAAATTCCCTTCTACAGGTTAGAATTGGGCAAAATTTTGTAAGCAGCGTATTTATGATCATATTTATGGGGTTGTCAGTGAAATTTGAACAAAAAGGTTAGGGTTTAATTAATCTAATATACAAGACCGGATTTCACGCTCGTCTCTTGGATTTAGGTAAGACTTGGACAACTCGAGAATTTTCAGCTTTCCCAAATTAGATTACCGACATTTTGCTCTGATTAGTTAAATTAGAAATCTAGAATGATCGAGTTGTCCAAGTCTGGCTGGTTGTGGCTTTCCGAAAATCTTACCAACAGCGTCGCATCCCAACTGCAGCATAATCTTCATTTCCCAGATGGTTTCGAACGAGGGACCCGCGACATTGCAGTAGATTCCTTCTCTCAATCTCTCTTTGTAACCCACCGAGTCAGCAACCTCTCTCATAAGAGCGCGAAGGTCCCGGCAGTACGCGTTTGAGACAGGGATGAAACGAGGTCCAAACCTGAGGCACAGACACAGGCTGTATTAGGTAGTAGAAGCAAAGCTGTAAATTTCTACTTGAGTACAACTAGGAGTAGTTATTTACAAGTAAAAAAGTAAGTATTTCAGACCTAGTTTTGCCTAAACCACTTAAGGAAGTAGCGCGAATAGGAAAAATCTACTTGAAGTACTTCGTGACTGACCACCTCTGGCATAAGAACTTCAAGTAGATTTGCCTACTTGCAAAATAACAACACAATAAATCAATATAGCAAATTCACGACTATAAAACAAGTCGACCTGCATCAATATATCAGAGATGAGCGGATTTCATATTTTACACCCAAAACCTGTTTCAGATTTAGAATTTAATTAAAAAACACGAATTCCGTGTCACGTATAAATCCATGTCAAAAACCAGATTTTGATTAAGACATGGTATCACAAATTTTAGTCCAAGTCGAAATCCATCTTCAAAATCTTAAAATCCCCACCTTTCATCATTTGGTCCCCACAACGGATTATATCCGATCAGACTCGGCAAACTGACGTGATCTTTCACCATCATGAAATCTCCGACATTGTAAGACCTGTTCAGACCTCCAGCCGCGTTCGTGATCACCATCGTCTCCACTCCGAGCAGTTTCATAACGCGAATCGGGAAAGCAACCTAAGACGACACACTACACATCAAGTGACTATATTCACGCTTTCAAACTATTTAGCAACCTGCCAAGCTTCATACCCTTCGTACGGATGGAACCTTCCTTGCATGCAGATCACCGACTTGCCGCCAAGATTGCCGAAAACAAGCTGACCTTTGTGGCTGGGAGCTGAAAATAACGATGGGCTTAGCGCGGTTAGCTCAATAAATACTACTAACAAGATTACCGGACCTCCGCGTAAGCGGTGTCTTTCAAAAAGCCTAGAGGTGGGCCGTGCTATAAGTCGGCAGTTACGGAAAATGATGAAGAATATCGGCCTGGTGTAAATGACAAACGCCATGAATACCACAAAACAAACCGGACCTCGATCTGACATATCGACACAAGCGTCATTCACATTAATCACTAGATTTATGTTTTCCCATTTCTGTCCATCCCCCGTGCCTGTCTCTTATTAACATCGCCTAGGCCAGTGGTTGCCAACCTGTCGTACGCGTAGCATTAGCGGTACGCGGGTAGTTTCTGTTTCTTAGTCGAGTAAAGGGAGATATTCGTTCAGGTGGGGTTGATTTCGATATTTTTGAAGTCGTCGTTGTCGTGGGTAGGGGCAATCCCGCCAATGACGACCTACGGGGAAGAGATCTAGTCGTAAAGTATTGGGATTCTTACCTAACCAAATTCCATTTAAATATATTTGACCACAAGAATTCCAAATGGATCCACTACTGAAATCATATACTGCGCCTTAAAATGAATAGTGTATTTTCTTTTCGCAGCTCAACACCGTGGACACACTTTTGAGCGCCTTCGGCGCGCTCAACTTATATGTGGTGGGTGTCGGATCTCAAAGACTCATTCAAGTCGCTTTCACACCTTCCTAACTTTTTATTTTATCGCAGGCTTGTGGGGTTCTGAAATTCTTAATTAACCTATGCTGATCCCGTAGTATGCTAACGCATGGATAAAACTGTTAACCAAGGCGCATGAAGTTGGATTAAGTTTTCGGATTATCCCGAGTCGTCTAGCAAGATTTTTAATCCAGCGATGTAGGCTGTCACGATCAAGTTTTTAATCAGACGATTATATCTCTCCCAGATGGGGTAACTTTATGATCCCCGTTCTAATGGTCGAAACGATAGGTATAATTCAAACGAAGTAGCGTTTAATTGTGCACCGGAAGGACTATTTACATACATATGATGAAAATAAGACAGGGGACTGGTAAATGTGTGAGGGGCGTATTAGGCCTACTAACAATTCCGTGAGACAGTTACCTGTGGACTCTGGAAAATGCGGAATCTGTGTGTAAGGAACGACCACCTTATCTTCCACATCGTCTCCGAGCGCACTCAGTCCTGTGCCGCAAATAATTCCGATTTTCACCGATCCGGTAAACTTGCTTTTCAAAAAGTCCGCGGCCTCGACCACTTTCTCGTACGAATAGCCTGACATCTTTATGCAATTTGACCTACTCTGGCGGAATCAGAGACAATCTATTTCAAATTAGTAAGCCGCCAAAGCTAATATAGTCAACAGGCTCAAAGCACAGATCAATTCAAGACATATGAGCTTGTCAATCTGCATGGCGACACATCAAAGGAGGCAATCCAAGCGATCAATCCAGTGAGAACGAAAGCATTTCCTGATAAAATTGCCAAATTCGACATGAGGAGATTGACCGCACATCCGATACGGTGGACAATTATTCAAATGCACACAAATAGCATGCGGTACAACTCAAGTTTTAATGGTACCGTACGACTATAGTTCATATTGAAATAAACCGGAATATTTTCGGCTGAAACTAGTCAATGGTAATCATCAGCAACTAGTAGAGAAAAAACATTGGATATCAAAAATCTAAAATTGAATAATATATTCATTGCAGTAACAATGGACAACGCAGTCATACGACGCCGTGTAAGCTTCACGGTAGCTTAGGTACCATTGAGTCCATATTGTAGAACAGAATGTTCACACACGGTAAATGAAATTGATCACTGAAGTAACGAAGAACAAGCAATGATGTTTCCGGGAAAGTTCGGTGCGTTTGTGGGAATATCAATAAGCAATATCTTCACTATATGACCAATTGACCATGTGTCTTCCTTTCTCAAAAACCGAAAATGTCATCCGTAGACGCCCAATGTACTCCTTTTTTCGCAATTCGTCAGCGTTGATAGCCAGGCGATTGCACAGGCACAACTAAAAAAAAACGCAATCAACGACGCGAAACCTGGATTTCGGCGTCAGTGATAGCGAGGATGACTAAAAAATGATATTGGCGCGGGACTTCTGAGAGTCGGTTTGAAAAAATAACCTTATTTTAGTCAACACAAAAGTATTTCCAATCCAAATTACCTGTTTTCTCGTCCGATTATTCAAGTATTGCGATTTGTAAAACGTGTCTCTTCTCCGGATCTCAAAATATAGTAAGCCTATATACGAGTGTTACACAGTATTTGATGAATTGTTTACTGTTGAAAAGAGGCACCCGAAAAGTCTTCGAGTTTAATAATTATTCTGTTACAATGGATGTTGTATTGAATGTTGAAATATTGTACAATACAGTTAACCTGAAGGTATAACTCGTGTTCGTTTTGTACAATTAGTGCCAATTACCGCAGTATAGCGCAGCTGCAATCCATCTATTACGCAGCAGAGCAGTAGAGTATTTTTATTGCGCTGTTTGCCTTCACGCATGACCATGCAACGAAGAACAGATTTCTAGCTTAATACGGCCAAAAGTGAGCGGAACCAAAGTGTCTGAATTAAGCGGAGTTGACGGTATTTCAATTTTATATCGAACTTGGAAAATGTAAGCACATCAAGTCACGACCATGGACTCGTAACACAAAATTATGATGTAAATGTGGAACGTATTTCGCAGAATTGTGACATGTCTGCTCAGGGCCAGTTATATGTAAAACTTGAAAAGATTTGAAACATAATGAACTCAAAATGAAGGTCGTCGACGGAATAATAGAGTCTAGCAAGCAGCAAAGTCGCATTTCTTTCAAGAGAAACCAAATATTAGAAATCAAGTTTGTGGTTTACACATAAACAAAAAGAGAGTTTTAGATCCGTGAAACAGCAGTGTCGAACTATATCATCAAGAAACTACAAAGCCAGACTAGGCTGCTTCGTCTAGTCAAGCTTAATGTGATGACGAGAAATTCGGACGTGTTAGCAAGCACAGAATTGGTTTTTCATCTATGAAGTGTTTGTGAAGTAGGGACAGAAACTATGAAGTGAGGAAAAAATGCGAGGCATTCAATATCACCCAAATAGAGTTTGGTACAATGATTTGAACAGGATTGATTGAATGAAAAGTGGACACAGGGACTTGGACGCGGGTTTCAACATTGTGACTCGGACTCTGATCTTTGAACCTGGATTTGGACTCAGACTTGACGCGATGGTGAATTATAAATGACTCTAGTCAAACTATTAAATTGACTTGCGACTCGGGACCTTGTGACTTGGTTACAACCGTGCATCAATCGAGATCTTCATCTCCAATACGTCGCTCCTACAC
>ATSW01018256.1:0-11113 GCA_000444245.1 Botryllus schlosseri
AAAACTATCAAATCACGCCTCGTTCATTTCCGTACCAATAGAAGACGGCACAAGTTACGACCAACTGAATACAAGCGAGTCGTTTAAAATCTTGCATAGAAATAGTTTTGTGAATTAGGAACACACAATAATTGGAGAAGACACAGTATCATATCAAACAAAAAGAGAGATAGCACGAAATGACGCACGCAGTATGTCATAGATTAATGACGTGTCTGTGCTTGATTGTATATTGATATCATGATGCAATTGTGCAAGTTATCTGCGTCTAGAATCCCGTTTCCAAACCCAACTGTGCCTTTCTCAAAACCAAGTGTTGAGTAGTAGAGCTTGCTTGAATTTATGCCAAGAATTAACGCAAAAATAAACCTGCTAGGATACCAGGAAATAGCTGGATGAGCACGTGTTTTGAAACAATACATTCCAGTTCCAGTGCAGTTGAAGAATTGATGGAAACGAGGTAATTTTTAAAAAATCAAACAAACACGCACAATGTAAAGCTACCGCGCTAATATCGGTTACCCTGCAGCATATAAAGTTCAAAAGGGCTGATTACATACTGAATATTTTCACCGTACCGTTCAGTGCATTGTGATTTGCTTGGGAACTCATTCACGAACGGATGACAACGGGGCATTCATCACCACCGTACGGTTAAGAAACAAACAAGGCAAAAAATGAAGGTTAATGAAATCGCAATTGGATTGAAAAGGAATTACGCTTCAAGAAAATAAATTAATAACGGGAAAGATGTGTTATCATCCACATAGTCGGTTACGTATTGACGCTCGACAATCAAAAATGCGCCAATTTTAAGATTATGCTCTGTAACAAATAATTGAATTCAAACGAGGATTATACACCTATCTCGTTGGGTACGCGCACTGGACATAAGAGCATGCGACGCATCAGCCTGTGGGTTGAAGTTGGAATACATTTAGGTTAGATTTAGGGTTAGGTTTAGGGTAAGGGTTCATTTTGGGGTCATAAATTCAGATGCTCAAGTGTCGTTTTTCCATGTGTCACATGTTAAATGTCGGGAAACCATCTTGATTATCATAGGCATATCCCCACATAGAGAATCCAGCATTGCTAGTATCCATTATTCACCAAATTTGAGCTCTACATTCAAGTTCAGGTTAGTCCGAAAAAAGTAATGACACCAATATACCCCAACTTTACAATGGCCACTACCAAAAACTTATGCTATCAGACTAAAATTTCAGTGCAAACGCTTACTGCGCCGCATCGACAAGGATACAAAAAATACAATCAGCCCAATCAACTCAAAAAGAGCAGCTATTACTTAGCGACGAAAACATGAAAATCACGGGTGAAGAATTAGTCCCGAAAAGCTCGTAACATTAACAACTGGCTTACATAAAAAAAATTTGGGCGCCCGCATTCAATAAATACCGCCGTCGGATGAAACGTTAATACGTGAAGTAAGTGCTGGATAGTGGGAAGGAATTATAACAAATATTTCATACGCTACCAAATCACTGTACCAAATAACCAAAATAAAATCATTCGCTCGAATAGGAAAAGTAAATATATGCTCTCGTAAAGATTAAATGCGACGGCAAAGACAGCTGATTCGCGAGGATACGTCAATCACGGGATATGACATAGATTTTGAGATCGAGAAAGAAAAAATTAAAATTTAACGCCATCCTCAGAATTCTGCCTGGCCACCCTGTTACCGTTGCTCTGCTGGGCGTCTTTCTTTTTGCCGCCGGTGACAATGTTCAAACGGGTCTGGGCCGAGTGCATTCGAAAGTGGAGTTTGGACTCGTGCGAGTAGTGCTTGTAATCTTGCCTAAAACGTGCGAAAGACGACATAAAAATTTGTGATGAGTGGGGCGATTCTTTGTCAACATAATTAAAAATTTTGTCAAAATTGTAGCGTTAAAATTTTTTTGCAACCTGCATTTCGTTTGTATCGTAGATGCTTGCACTGTCGGTGAAATTATCATTCGACATTTTACGACTTGTAGCCTACTCTATATGCCTACCATTGTATGCGGCCCATTGTCTGCTCACTGTGAATCATAAACGGTCAAATGAAACAAATAGGCTTACATGGTGTTATGCTCAACGTACCGCAATATCCTAACTGAAGCAAGACTGCGTGGCATTGGTTCGTATATGAAGAAGCGCGTGATGAAAAATTGCGCAGACAACATTGTCAGAATGAAGCGACACGGTGTGTCACCAGTAGTGTACGCACAACTTCAGTGTTGCTAGCCATCAACTGCTGCTGTTGAACGTTCTTTCTCCATTCTTGGCAAGCTACTTAGTAAGGACAGACACTTTCTACCCGAGAATGTAGAAAAGTATCTTGTGTTGTACCACAACAAATTTTAATTATTTCTACCATGATGCGTGATGTAACTACTGGAATATTTCATAGGTCTAGATTTAAATAAAATAAAGTTTTTTCATGTAAAAGTTAGCAGTTTTAGGTCAAAAAAGATTTTTCAGGCCATTCTCCTTTGTAAGGACAGACAGACAGTTCCAACCAGAATTGAAAATAAGTGGTACAATTTTAACATTATGTGCGAAAACACCTAATTTACATACATGAGGTCAAAATTAAGTATTTTAAGGTAAAAAAATGTCAAAATTTAGAATTTTAGGTCAAAATCCTAGTGATGAGATAAATTTCATCATAATGGGTGGTCTACTATTACAGCTCCCTACCGGGTCAGACCAGAGACCTGATTAGTAACATTGGTATTCAAGACTTCCCGGCTTTGCACTCAGCATTACCGGGTTAACGTGGAGAGGTGGAGCAAGACTCAGAAAACCTGACAAGGCTACTTCTGCACCTGCCTTGTCGAGCGGCATATGCACAGCATGCACCCATGGTATGCATATGCACAGATCGTGTGTATGTATATAATGAGTAAGTGTTTATGCCGCAAAACATCGAGGACAAAAATAAACAAATTCCTACCAACGCGTTCCTAAACGGACCATTTGTAGTGCTAACTAGAGGTGGCCAGTAACTAAGTAATTCTACTTATTTAGATTACTCTAAAGCTACGTGCAATACTTGATGTAGTGATTGTTTGTAGACTACTTTCAATTCTCCTAGTCCGTTTTTAAGGGAAAACTACTCACTTTTCACGCTTTCAGTTTTGAAAGTAGATGGTAGTTTTGGGGTATGTTTGCATCACCTTGTAAAATTGTCATAAGCACTGGGCAGAATATCACGGTAACTGATTTAATTTTCGATAATTGCACCGATTTGTGGTGCCAATATTCATTTTACGTCGGTGGCTAAGATGCACAATTGCACAACCACTTTCAGATTTCGGGAGTCGTAATGTCCCATTGACTGCTAACAGTAGGGTTGTAACCAAGTCACAAGTCACAAGGTTCCGAGTCACAAGTCAATCTCACTTTTATAGTTTTGACTCGAGTCAAGTCGAGTCACTTTCACCACCAAGTCAAGTCCGAGTCCAAGTCAGGGAGTCGCAGTGTTATGACTCGAGTCCGCGTCCAAGTCATTGTGTTCACTGTTCGAGTGATACAGAATGGCTCGCAATCATAATATCGTAATATTCCACAGTCTTAATAGTTACTGGCCCAATTTTCCAAGTATCAGGACTGATAGACGAAATACCAATTATGTGGTGACTTTACTATTCTTCAAAGTTACAATGAAATGCCTGTCTTGGCCGTCCTAGTCTCGAGTCATACGACTTGGTTCGAGTTATATACAATGACTCGTGTACAAGTCGAGTCATTTTATGCATTTGACAAAATGACCAGAGTCACCAAAAAATCGCGACTTGAGTCATTACAGCCCTAAAGCTATTCATTGAGCTAGCAGTGTGACGGCAATTTGAAGATCTTTTGCAGTTGAAAAAAATGCGAAAACATTTTTCAACAAGGTTTGAAAAGCCACGCATTAAATCAAGAGGGTCAGGATCTTATGAGGAGAACACAGATAGGCACTGTTACATGTTAAGAGTAACTCAGAATGCTAATGGTGATACTGAATCGCAATAACCGAGACGTGAACACATCTAACCGTGTGTACTTACTTTGCACTCTTTAACGCTGTCCTGGCTTCGTCGAACCTCTTTTGGTCCATAAACATCCAGACCATCTCGATGCACGCAAACGGTGTGACATAATGGTCTTTCTTGATACCTTTATGACTGAAACAAGACACATAACTTGAGAGCGTTGAAGAGGAAAAGCACTATCTATCGTCTTTCAATTCTAACAATCCTTGTATCAGTCCGAAACGGTCTCAGCGGATATGAGATGAGATGTTTCTCTGGAACATAACCTTCTACAGCGCTTGTCCGACAAACGCAAACAGTTGTTTTTCTAAAGTTTCCAATTTCAATGCACTCCGCGATTGCAGAACATATTCAACGTTTTGATGTTTTTCAAGTAATGTTTAGCTTATGGTAGAGTCTGCATCAGAATACGAGTGAATATGTCACAATCGCCAGACAAAGGCGAGGAGTCGAATTTTCAAATTTCCCCTTCTCATAGACAAGAGAATATCTGGACATAATTCGATTAACTTAGGCAGCGAGGTAACCGGGGACATCTTTCCTCCAGGAATTTTGCGTTTTAAACAACGTGACATGATTTTCCACCGACACTGTACAACGTAATCGAAGAGACACAGAACTTCAATGTGCAAATTGAATAACATTTTCATTTTGAAATAAACCCAAATATTATCGGCTGACACACGTCAGTGATATCACCAATTATGACGTCACCTGCATAAAAGTTTGTATAATCGTGGCGAATAGATGGCGTAAGATAAATGTATTCATTTTAGATAATACACAGACTCCTTCAGAGGGAGTTTATGTATAATCTAAAAATAGTACATTCAGCGTAACCCATGTATTCGCCTCGATTATATCGAATTTTTATGCCGGTGACGTCATATTTGGTGATACAGCTGTTGATGTACAAAGTTTTTTGAAATCTTTTCAATGATATTTGCTTCACTCCAAATTAAGTACCATTGTAAATGGGCCTCCGCCCCAAACCAAGACAGCTTACTTTTCCTTCACGTCGGCGAAACACAGCTCAGCCTGCAAGGGCTGGCCGCCGTACTTCAGACACACGCCCTTCAGGAGTTGCAGCAGGCCGTAATCGTCGAAATAATTGAATTCAGGCTCGCCGGAACCTTTTTTCGTATCTGGACAGCAAGCGGAGAAATGCAACAACCTTAAGGCGCCATAAATTATACGTGCAACGATCTTGAAAGACCTTTACCTTTGCCTTTCTCTTGCTCATTCCTCTTCTCTAACTTCGATTTCTCTCTCTCGATAATTTCGAGATGCTTGTTACGAAATTCCGCCCCGCCAGCGAGCATGGCCATGCCGTTCCAAACGTACAGCATCTCCTGTTGACGGTAATTTCGCTCGCATGAGTGTCTACACAAAACTCGCTCACCAAATTGTGTCTACCGCAATATTTTTGATACAACGCAGACTTATCGTCCGTGGTATAGAATTTGAAGATAGCTCTCATTGCAACAAAACATGCGTAAACCATTTTGCAAAAATAGGATTATATGACAATTTCACAGCATACATACATCATTGCAAGGGGTTGTTCCTGTTCAACGAGTGCTGGAATCAACAAATATTTAGTTGGCTGATCTCAGTTTATGTAAACAAAAAGACTTTCTGCATAGCCTACAAATCTCCAATTAGTTTGTTTCGTGTATGACATCTGTGGCTTTTACCTTTGTCATTGCTGCTAATATTACACCACAAGTGTTTTGTTGCATTGTTACAATCCCTATTTCATTGCCCCTAATTCTGATTCTTACTGCCGTAATGGTTTCCCTTTTGAATCAGTGAAATGCCTTTAGTGTGCCGATAGATCCTGATAAAAGGCGTCCTGAAAGATCTTAGACTTATAAAGGAGTTCTCGCGATGGATGTTGTGATGAATTGAAAATTTTGACAGGAAAATCCAGGGTTGTAACCAAGTCACAAGGCTCCGAGTCACAAGTCAATCTGACTTTTATAGTTTTGACTCGAGTCAAGTCGAGTCATTTTCAATTCACCACCGGGTCAAGTCCGAGTCCAAGTCAGCGAGCAAAGGGTCGAGTCCGAGTCATGGTATTATGACTCGAGTCCGAGTCCAAGTCATTGTGTTGAAAGTTCATTTTCCAGTTAAAGTCTTGGTAAACCCCCTTTTTATAACTCTTTTTTGTGATATCCAATGGTTTGCATTTATAATATACTAATTTACCTCACTTTTAACAGTTTCTGGTCTCATTTTCAAGTACCAATACCAACAGACGAAATCCCAATACTGTGTTGGCTTCGAAATTACAATGAAGTGTCGGTCTTGGCCGTCTGAGTCTCGAGTCAATGACTTGGTTCGAGTCATGAGCATTGACTCGAGTCTAAGTCGAGTCAATACACAGATTGACTCAAGTCGAGTCGAGTCATTTCCATATTTTGAGAAAATGGCTCGAGTCAAGTCGAGTTATCAGAAAATCGTGACTCGAGTCGGACTCGAGTCGAGTCATGACTCGAGTCATTACAACCCTGGGAAAATCAGAATTTTCCGCTTACATTGAAGAATTCGACATTTTTCAGTATTTCTCGAGAGTTTAGCTCTGGAAAATTCGAGCTTATCTACGTATCGATGATTCATCTAGCTGCGAAAACAATCATCGGCTTCAACACCTCGAACTGTGTACGCACACATGCAAATCGGCGCCAGCCACACATATGTTAAATGGGTGTGCTAACATTACATGTGCAAACGATGAACGATTATGAGATCCGTAGTCTATTCGGTCGCGAGAAAGCAATATCGGACTACAGCTAGATTGCGTAAGAAATTATTGCAATCGGTTAATGAAACAATACTTGGTGTTGTTGTGCGCAATACGTCATTTGAAATTTAGCTGAGATTAAACACAATTTCACGTTTTGGCCATGCGTATTTTATGAAGTAAACGATATCGATATATTATCTAGACAGGGACATTAAACACTTGTCACATGTATGTGAAGCAAATTGAAAGGAGCCTGATCCTCAATTCACAATCGAATCACTTAGTTACACGATTTTGCCCAGGCCTGCTAATATCATCAAAGGATTTGTATCAACACATACCAGCGCCGGAACCATAAGAAACTTTCCCTGTTCGAAATACTTCCGCGCTTTCCTGCACACGAATTTCTCCATGGGAATGCTCTTGCCCGCGATTCTCTGCTTCATTTTCGGCACTTCCCTGTGATGCAAGGGGGTCTTACTTTGCGCAATTGGGTAGCATTCGGCTGTTCCATTTACATCTTTAGAAGCGGAAGCCAAAATTGAACACTCGGGAACATCGATTTTTAATTCGAGATGCAATCCCGCGAGCGTCAAAGATGCAATTCGAGGAGCCTTATTTTTATACAGCAGTCAGTAATAACGTACTTCTACTTTCCGGAGAGCTCCCGTAGGATCTGTCTACTTAAGGGGTTACGATTTGCAATACTTCCACATCTACTTAACAATTTTCAGTTTTTAGGAAAAACTAGACCTAGAATTCTTACATTTGCACTTACTTGCAAATCACTAATTCAATTTGTATAGAAAATCATGAGGTTACTTAACTGCTAACATCAACCCCTATTTCGATTACCTCAATTCACCCATCGTCCAGATTGTTACTGTGATGTGACTGATTGTCACACGCTGAACTATGATGGGTACTTGAAATAAATTCAGCTGTTACAATCGGATTGTGAGAACACACCCAAACAGGACATGAAATACCTCAAATATTGTTTCTTACCATTACCTTTGGCAAATGGATCGAATCATTTGACATGTACCATCAAAGTCTTTCCCAACATACAAATATATCCCAAGGTCATTCCGAGAATCTGTACAGTGTACACTGTATAGCAAGTGCCAACAGGATGTAGGAAGTTTTGATATATTACCATCAGTAACTATAAGCGCTACATGACAGAGAGAAAGAATTCATATTGCCAATTGTCACCACACGTTGAATACGATAGAGTCACCTACTTCAGAAGCTCGTCGATCTTGGCTAGCGTCTCGTCGTTTTTGTCTTCCTGCATGATTAGAAAAACCGCACACAAATACGCGTAGATACATTTCGACCAGTTGCTTTCCGCCCTGAAATCAGCAGACAAAACTGAGTTAACAGCAGAAATGTTTTTTGATTTTGTCACGCAGTAACTCATGCAGAATAGACCATATAGCAACATAGGAAAGAAATTGATCTTGGAAAATGCCAGGTCGTAGTGCGCCGTACTCGTAAGACTAGAGACACCACAGTACCAGCATAGAAGAGTATTCGCACCTGATCGTGGTGCCATTGGTCATTATGCGTTATCTGCTATGATATGATCCGTCCTGCAATTTTGGGCGCTTCTTGAATATACCCTCCGAGATCAAACATATCAAAATTTATAAACGGAAAAATAAATTCTTTTTTCGTGTTGGGTACGGAATATTAGGGTTGGAAGTGGTTTAGGGTATCCCGATATTAGGGTTGTGGGTGAGAGATATTAGGTTTGTGGGTGAGAGATATTAGGCTTAGGGGATGACAGATATTAGGGTTGTGTGGATGACGTAGGTATATTAGGGTTAGGGGTGATAAAATCCCAAAACTAGCGTCTGAAACCCCTGACCCTAATATATTTTATCCTCCAACCCTAACATCCGTCATATTCCAACCCTAAATCTTCCACTCACAACCCTAACGTCCCACCCACAACCCTAATATTAGGATACCCAAACTAAAACCCTAACCCTAATCCACTTCCAACCCTAATATCCAGCACCCACAACTCCAATTCCATCCCAATCCCAACACGAAAAAGAATTTATTTTTCCGTTTATAAATTTTGATCACGCGGGTATGTCGAAGAAGCGCCCAATTTTGAATGTAGCCCCATCCGATGAATTGCTAAACCCCGTCACCCCTCGACCAAATCTACCGGTACGGACTGCTCACTTGCATACTTTTCTGATCTTCATATTCTACTCCCACTTGAAGAAGTTTTGGAAGTCGCTGCTACTTGTAATTGAGTAGAAATTTTCGGCTTCACTTTCACATCAACAAGAGCAGTGGTTCTCAACCCCCGGTCTGTGACGAGTTTTCAGCTGGTTCCCCAAATATAGGCCTATTCGACATTTATGTCCCAGTTCCAAAATGCATGAAGTTGGACGCTTGCTTGTCATCAATTTGAGGAATGAAACTTCGAATTTTGAATAGATTTTGAAATTTTAGACATATGTTTCCGCATTTTGTAATAATATAGAGTTCAGAGTCTGCTTTAGACTAAACGTGCGTCACAATGCTGCTGCAAGTGTTGTATATCTGTACGACAATGATTAAAAGTAGTCTGCAACTCGTTTAGGAACAGTTAATATGCGAAAGCTAGAAGACGTTTGAACAAAGTTCATTAAATTTCGACGCTCCAATTTAGCAGTAGAATATAGGCTACGAAACAGCAAACTTGTATTCCTTTTAAAATAAACAGAGCAATCCAACTCAAGTTAGTGTTTTTTAACACCGCTTTTCCCTGCAGAAACTTCAACAGAACCAAGTATAACGTGTCTAATATCGAAAGGCAGCACTTAATGAAGTTTCCGCCATTTTCTTTTTAGTTATTTTTCATTATTTAAGGTGTGCGGGACCGCAGCATTTATTTTGATGTTCTACAGTTCCGAGGGGTCAAAAAGGTTGATAATCCCTATACTAGAGTACCACAAGTGATTAATGGCCACCAGTGCGAGTACTCCTACAGCTGCACTGAAGGGTCTCCAGAGCTTTGCAAATTACACAACTCAACCGCGTAATGATAACGCGATATAATCTCAAACTACCGCAAGCCACTCATACAAGTCAGTAGTTCGGACATAATACCAGCCTCCGGTCAATACACGAATCAATAAATATGATTGCCGTTGATTTCATACCGTAGCAGCTGCGCGCACTCGTACGCCTTTGCCCAGTCCAACTTGAAAGCGTGACACCACATCAGCTCCCAGTAGCAGATATGAGAGAAGTTTTTCCATTCGGTTTGCGTCTTGCTGGATTTTTCCAGCCACGGCCCGCCGTCATACCTCTGTGAAATTCCCTCTGATTTCCTCCAATTTTCCCTTGAACATGAGAAAATAGACGCCATTCGGATATATTTTGAGCATCCTATCGACGAGAACGGACGCGACCTCGAGGTCTTCGTCGTGAGCAGCTGAAAGAAAAATAAAGCTGCATGACGGCTCATATGCATATTATCATTCTGGAGCACAATGAATCCAAATCCCAATATAAATTGTTATGTAATGTAATTCGAGTCAGGTGAAGTCGTGATCAATCAACAGCACTGACGCAAAGTGCAATGAAATAGGTACCGGTATGGTCAAAAAACCAAATCCTTGACTCATCCCCTCGAGTTGGATGTGAAGCAAACTAAGGCCATATATTCCGCCATCGGCAAGCATAAGTGGATAATCCGGCTTGTGCGAAAAATTATCAAGACGACAGATTTCAGGTCGACGGACGGGGGCGTTCACGCTTTCATATGTGTGCCTTGGAGTCGACTTTTATCAAAATATACCAGCCGAGGCCGTGTCAACAAAAGGAGTTCGTGTACCATCTAAAAATAGAACATTGAACACTCTCTTATTCAAAATTCCACGCTGGTGACGTCATATTTTGTGAGACGATTGTTGATATGCAATGTTCTTTCCAATTCTCTACTACTTGCTGACGATTACCACTGACGAGTGTCAGCCGAAAATATTCGGGCTCATTTCAATCCGAATATACCATTCAATTGTACATTGAAGTTCTGCACAGCCAAGAAGAGAACGGAAATGGCATTATTTCCTTTGTGCTCACATAAAAGGTATATATTTGAACTTTCAACATCATCCATACTGTTACAAATCCATAATATATGAAACTCGAATACTCGATGCCTCACACTCGATTCGAAATCGAATCATAAGGGACTTGGGGCGAACCTACTCGATTTTTCTTAGCTCTAATTATGTTTGACACCAATTTATAACAAACTTTCCGGAGAAAGTCAATGGCTATAGACTCAAATCGAAGCTGAGGCAAGGTT
>ATSW01018261.1:0-11093 GCA_000444245.1 Botryllus schlosseri
GCTGACACTCGTCAGGGGTAATCGTCAGCAACTAGTAGAGAATTGGAAAGAACATTGTATATCAACAATCAAATTGTGATACGATTGTTGATATACAATGTTCTTTCCAATTCTCTACTAGTTGCTGACGATTACCCCTGACGAGTGTCAGCCGAAAATATTCGGGTTCATTTCAATATGAATATACTATTTAATTGTAAATTTAAATATAGTTTTCCTACATGCCCGAAATAATTTGTTGTATACTAATTGCATGTGGCGGTATAAGCAAAGTGCAGTCGGCAGTAAGGCCTCTGTAATGCCAACGGATGTGTCGCATCTGTATGTGCGTATGTGTTATAATTTAAGTGTGACATGTTGACAAATCTGTTACCAATGTTACATAGTTATTCTAATATGCGTTGCTTTGCTTCTATACTCCCAGTATATCAATTCCGTGATTTGGTTTTACCACTATCATGATAGCAGAGTGATAATGATCTAAGAAGCGACTTGGGTACTTGCAGTCTTCGGCATAGCTATTCTAATCTTGGCATTCTGTGAAAATCAATAAGAAATATTATAAATACTATGTAACAATTTGCGTACATTACGTACTAGTTCAAAATCAAGTGTTTTCAATTCGGATAATTGTTATTTGGATAATAGCCTACTGTTTTAGCTATTACTTGTATAATTGAGTGTAATGCGATCTTTATTCATTGTGTTTCGTTTCAATATCATGTACATTGTACAATGTACATGTTGCTTCTCATTTTCGTATGTATAATTGGGACGAAATTCAAGATCTTCAGTGAATTACATGCTGAATCGGATTGTCACACTGTCTTACATAACATCTTCAACACTCTGATAGTTTGTGCAATGATATGATTTATATCCCAGCGATTACCGATTACACGCTATGGACCACATGTGGTCGGTAACTTTTCGAAGTACTTAAGTGGATTAAGTGGATTTTGTCAACGTCTGCGGGTTACCCAAGTGTTCACGTTTTTTAATTATAGAAACTTTCACTTCCACGTCACAGTTTCAGAAAAATGCAAAACTACCTGTTTTTGTGTTTTCGATTTTGTTAAGTAGAAAGTAGTATGTGACTCGGTATAATTATAAACGTAAGTTGCACCTACATTTACGTCACCATCAGTCATTCTGCCGTGGTGGCTATGGACGATGGTGCATGTTGTAATTTTGAAACCTGCTACACGCGACTGACTGATGAAAGTGTGGAACGCAACGTTTCGATCTAGCCTACTTTTCCTGATTATATGAGTAGCCTACTACACAGATCTTTCTTTATTATATTTTACTTCAAATCAATATCAGTATTAGTGCCGGTGTCTTTAATTCAAATCACCGCAAGATTGCGATACATTGAACACATAGTAAGGAACCGAAACGACTTGGAGTAGTCTTTTAATCAGATATCAGCCTTGGCCTAGCTAGAATATGTAAATTTGAGGCATGCACTCTCAATGTGAAGCACCAGACGATAACGTAAAAGTCAAGAGGTGACAAGGAAGTAGCCTGTGAGGATAGGCGAGGTCGATATGTCAAATAGCTTTGATATGATTTGAAAATCGGTATCTCTACTTGCATTAAGTAGACATTTGCGTTCATGTTTCAACCTCTACTTGCGTAGCCTACCAGCAATCATTACTTTTACCAACTCTGTGTAGGACTTATCACATTTTGCATTGTCCTGACTAAAATTATGTGAAGTTGCAATCACGATATACTCTTATTACGATGACATAGGCCGCCATTGAAATTTGGACGCCATCATTTACCGATCACCCAATCTAGCCCACTCCTCTTTGTCCAGGTTTTATCGAGTTCAGCCGAGAAATTTCAATCGGTGGTAGGTATACTTGAGTGTGGTTCTTACGCCATTTGTTTCAAACTCCTACGGTACTGTACTACACTGTACTGTACTGTACTGTGCGGTACTGCACGGTCTTGGATTTTGTTTCCCGTGTGTGACCTCTGACGGTGTGTTTGTGTGCTGTGTAGTGAAAATTACGTATATTGCCGGTAGAAATTTCAAAAATTTTCTGATGTGGGGGCTCGGTTAGCTTGGTTGACGCCAGTATTTTAATTATAGTTTTTCAGTAGGGCCAGTCTATATACATACAGTGTCATGGCTGGAAACTATTTAGCGTGCACTTTGCTGACGAGGCCAAGTCACTTATAGAGAACAAGCATGAAGTCACTACTTATAGTACTGCATGATGCGTATTTCTTCATTCTAAGTTCATTTGTATTGTCCGTGCGGTGCCTCACTAACACGCATCAAGTCGGTGTTATTTGAGAGAGAGAAAACAAGCCGCTCGACTCAGTGACATATATTTTACTAGACTGGCCTTCAATTCGTTCGAGCACCATGACACCACGAGATGGCCGCAGAGGGAGTAGGAGCTCACGAGAGCAATTATTTGGTGAATTTCAATCGGCATGACCTCGCGTTTCATTTCAAATCAAAATCAACCCATATCAAACAGAATGAAGTAACAATGATTCTGATCTGCCTGCCAAATTTATCGTGTTTCTGTTTATCGTGTATATATTTCCTGTGTGCAGTATACGATTAGTGAATGTTGAAGCGTGCTGTCTTTAAAGAATGATTTTATACTTCTAACAATACGTGCGGCTGTGTCCATTTTATAAAAGTAAAATGCATGGGCATGATTACACACATGGGGACATACCTGCCTTTCTACTATGCATATTCTGTACCATACAATGTGGATAGAACATACACTACAGTTTATATGTATATATATATAGAGAGAGATTACGAATGCACGATCCGGAACTTTTCGTGTAGGTATTTATGATACCCTGTGCACTTTGTGTCACCTATTACTGTACTTTGCTAGCAGCAGTGGTAGGGGAACATGAACTTATCCTTGATTTGGATTTACGTTGCTAGGACTGGGCATGGCAGCATGGGATATCTAATGCTTCTAAATTTACATGGGACTTTTAGAAGAAGAATTAATCGAGACGCTCCTTTCACGGCCTGTGATATGCTTTGCGTGATCTGTTATGGATTCACGACATCAATTTAGAATTATAAATCATCCCATCTCTGATTGCTACAAACAGCCTTCATTTGAGAAGCACATGCCGATTGATACATACCGGCATTGTAACACAGTAGGCCAGGCCTATGGTGAATTTCCCATTGGACGTGGTCTTTGAACTGTATACCGCATCGGGTATAGCGTTTCATTTAGCGCCAGCAACAGCATTTAAAATTCCCGGATATTCGTCATGGATTTTAAATGACATCCCGTTGGCATACGTTTGAAATCATCTGCAGTTGCATGCTGACAGCAATGACGTATTTCAATGCATTCAAACAGTCCATCCCGCGATGCTGGGATTCGTAAAAGCGGGCTTTACCACTACTGATATAAAAATTACAAAAACTGCTTCATAACTTAGAGATTCAGCGATTTTGATTCAAAATATCTAATTTGATATGCAGTGGAACATGCGTGACTGGTTTAATACCTCTGTCAGAGATGTCGTCTATATAGTCTCGCGACTGATCATGAGTAGAGCCCGACCGATATTAGATTTTTGGGCCGATACCGATAAAACCGATATCTAACATCTTCACCGATAACACCGATATATTCAGCCGATATTCAAATAAGTGGGAATCTACCTCAAAAGGCGCATTTTCAAAACTTCAGAGCATTTTTTTAACAACTTTACGGTATTGTCATACTTGAACATGAAATAGACTAGAAAGGATGCATCTGGGCACTTTGAAAGTCTATGCTATACGACATATAGCAATATTCCCAGTCTAGCGATCAAGAATTATAGTTCAGAGACTTCCTACCATCATGTTGCGACGTCACGAAAATAGCCGATATTTTTCAGCTCCTATAACCGATACCGATAATTCTTTCAAAGTGTAATATCGACTCGATATTATCGGCGAACCGATAATCGGTCGGGCTCTAATCATGTCCACTCCTGCCATTCAAGATACTTGTTGACACATGGTGAGTGGTGACGACATTGAGCTATCAAATCACAATGAAAACGAGACGTCGTTCGTCACAGAAATCACGGCAGTTCACTCTGTATATTTTACTGACGTCACGTTAGGTCGAAGCCGTTATCAGTATGTTCATCGGAATGAATAATTTGGTTCCCATAATTTTCGAGTGTACGTACACTGTACGTACAGTCTACGCATTTTAAAATTCGGGATGACTTGATTCTGGGTATACTTTGCAGTACAAATGCACCTGTATTTAAAGCATAGACCCAACATTGTACAACACAGGATGATATTCCCACATATACCTGAATCTCAAGGTGTATACCGTATATGTATTGGATATTTCGTAAGCATGCAGGATCTTTAGTCACCCTGTAATTAGCAAAACACGGGGTACGGACGGACATACAGTGCTGTTTTTTCGTGTTCTGATTTCATATTATTAGTATGATTGGCGCACTCATGTATGGAAGATTTGTTTTTTGTCTCATTTGATCTTATCTTTAATTTGATGGTACCATATACTGTGGAATACAGTTGTGCGGTATTCTGTTTTAGAGCGGGAGAATTTTCAACAACGCGTCCGACCAACTGCACCCTCCTTCAATTCATTCACAGGTCCTGGAAACGCAATCAGTATGGAAACAGTGTCTTCTAGCGCCGCTGGTTCATCAGGTACCACTATACTATCTTCGTTATGTTTCAATAACCACCTTGCATCTGCACGTCGTATATTTGGACAAAAATAACTCCTTTCAAAGTATAAGAAAATATAACGATTGGAAGTCCCAATTGATTTTCTCTTTTGTCAGCGCTACAGCAAATCGTAGCACTCATTAGCAGCGTAAAGGCGTAAAACTGAGATATTGGAGCTTAATATTTGCACAATTCCTTTGCTTATATAGACATTCCGGGGTTTAACCTCTTCGCGACTCTTTCCGAGCGAGCGATTATACGTCATATATCTCCATAGGTAGTAGGTACCTGTAGAAATGAAGGTTATGTGACCGCAGTTTCGGAATTGCTGCAAACCTTCAGGAAACTGCCACTGACGAAAGGCTATTACGATTCGCCACTATTTGGTCATAATCATCCACGTAGCCGAGTTTTCAGCTGTTGGCTATGTGTCACGAACGATCATTGAGATATTGTCATGACTTTAGATCGTGTTTGCATTCCTTGCTGTCACTCACAGCCTGCGTCTTGAGCCATATTAATAGTCTTTATTTATAGGCCTACACAGAATAAAGTGATAAATGTGTCTCCGTCAGAGCTTCGTCATCAGGCGTTGGTCTATTTCACAGAACTCCTGGAATTAAACGATTCCGACTTTCCGAGTAAAGAACGTTGAAATCCAATCCAATGAAAGCTTCATATTGCTTCAAATTTTTCCACATCAGATTTTCTATTGACTTGCTATAGCGAACGCCAGTAATATTAGTAGGCTGCAATTGCGTAGGTTTGGAATTTTATCACAAAGTGGTAGCGTTATTCCAGTTTAGGAAATTGTTGCCAATTTCCGATTCTGGAATAATGCTGTCATATTCTTGATGATAAAAGCGCATTGATGCCGATAATTTCGGCACGTTTCTGCTTCGTATATAATCTGGCGGGCGGCTCTCAAGAGCTATGGCTCATACATCATTCTGCGGTGTCAAGAGTCTTCACATGTTGTTATTGCTACAAAAGTATATCACGAATAATTTCATGGATTACAGCAACATAATTGATAAGAGTCAAAAAGCGGAGTATTTGAGACCGGTTTTAAATCCTAAATCCCAGAATATATTGACTTCAGCCCTACTGCCTATTGTAATAACCGTCGCCGTGGTATATCCTGGTGGGTGATGAGCGGAACTGAACTGATTACAGTTTGTTCGTGGTGATCAACGTCCCCTCTAAGCTGCGCACGTGCGCAAATGCGCAGTGCTGACGCGGCCTCTGCGCACAGAAAATCTATGTTGCGCGCAGTTACGCACTGTTGTCCAAGGGTCTGCGCAGTCAGTTGATGGGTGTGCGCAGACTCGCCATAAATTAGAGGGATCATTGGTGGTGATGTGTCCTCCTCATCGTTAGTGATCGATGTCGCATATTTATGCCTCACCACAGTCTGTACGTACACCGCAATAGCATCAAATGCGCTTGCAACTCCCTGCTAGGGACGCGCCGATATCATCACGTGTTTTGAAGGTCTACGTCACAGCATTTAGCTTATGTGTGTACGACTTACGTGTGAAATATACTATACAATGGGCAATGACAAAGTTGAATTACAGCATTACGTAGAATGACGCGCTGCAAAGCGCAACGCAATCCATACCTATACCTTCAATTGCGGATACCTACAGTACCTTTTTACGTAGCCTGCGTGCGAGTCAAGAGTGCTAATTTGATAAGAAACAAGTCGCTACTATGTTGGGTATATATATGTGTAAATTTGCTTTTCCGTTACCAACCATGACATGAACCTCACAACACGTCTCTTTTATAGCCTATCTCATATAGTCTGTTAGACTGATGCGTTTCAGCTAATCTCAAATGGGCTGAGAAAACGACACGTAATCACTATAGCCACCAACATATGCACGTTGGTGTTGAATCAACGAACGAGTAGTTTTGATTTACGGTGATTTGGGAAATTTTCCGTCAAATATTAATGATTGTTATGTATAGCGTAGTCTGATGTCAAACTCATTAAATTCGTAAGTCTCGCTATCACCGTTACCAATTCATTAGGACATGGTGGTCTTGCAACTTCTAGAAAGCCGCCCAGCGGATGGAATCTGACCCGCTTATGAAAAAGGTTGCAGACCATTGTTGTATGCGAGTAGAGTATCACTGTATGAACGTCACAGATTTAGTATAATTGCATACCTACTTGCTGGCAATGGGCATCGATTTTTATCAATTTTAAATGGATTCTTTCGCACATTTTCTAGCAACTCACACACACACACACACATCCTCACATTTTCCTGCATCTCCATTAAATCGCTTTTTTTCTATGTATCGCATTGTATGTTTTGTGTCTGGAGCAAAGGAAAATATAGAACCTCCGATTATGATTACTGCCTTATCGTTTCAGGCCCGCTTCTGGAAGCCAATGATGCTTCACTGCCCTCATACGACACGGTGATGCGGCAGCATCCTGGCTAACAGACACATATATCGTCATCAGCAACCGGTTATTGGACAAAGTAAATATCACTGTGATGTCGATCTCTCCGGCAGTGCTGGAGCTGAATTGCGACCTTCGTAATGTTTCCGCGCCACTGAGATGCAACTACTATCATTTTTTTGTTGTTTTATGTTTGTAACTTTTACTATACGTACGTCTCATGAAGGTCTGAACATTTCATCCGTGTAATGTGCACGTTTGGCAGAGCCAGCGCAACGTGCGGTGTTCCCCAACTAATTTTCGCCTGATGCTACCGTTTTGCCTTGACATCCACATCTTGCGATGTTCGTTAAAGTACAACATAGCCGGTAGGGGGCGTATGAGATATATATTCTTTGACGGTCACAAATTGTTCTGGAGCAGTGGTTCACTACGGGAGTTCAAGGAACCGCAGTGATTCGCTGAGCCACTCACGGGGGTTCGCCGGAGATCAGGAGACACATGCAACTCATACACCAGACGTCATACTGATTTGCAGTTATTATTCATCATAATTGTTATGTTTTAAAAGAAAATAATGTTTGAATGGTTTTGTTATTTTGCACTATTATTTATGCACAGTTCATTCTGTGCAACCAGCTTTCTATAGTATTGTATCAGATGTGTAATGTGCTAGAATTGTGAGCCTCCGCGAAAATAAGGGTTCTCCAGGTTAGTAAAGGATAAGAACCAATGTTGTAAAGCTAGACCACGGCGAAAGCCTCCATATCATATCAGACCTACTGTGATTTCACTCGCTTTATGAAATTGAAGGGGAAGTTAGCAAAGTACTTAGTCAGAATGTCATGATAAATAAGTTTATTGTTATTTTATGGATTGCAAGTGTTAAGCTCCACGTACAATCGTCGCGCTTACCCGCTTCTTGAAACCATGGGATTTTACACGTCTCAATTATATTATTCCCGATGCAGCTCGAGGTCAAGGAATTTCCCACACTTGTATAAAAATGATGACGGACCAATAAGACAAGCTATTTGATGTACAGCTACATTCAAGTTAAACTATTACCGCGTTGAAAAGTCCTTATATAAAATCATTGATCGGAGACTTTGGTAAAAGACTTATATTTTTCTTGCACGCGGATTCCGCTGTACTTTGAAAATAGTAGCATATTCTTACAGCATATATGAAGTATAAATATCATCATAAGTTATTCACTATGTCAAGAAGACTCGGGATCGAATTATATAGGCTAAGCGAATATTAGAAATCAGTAAGATCAGTAAGCATAATAAGGAATATCGGCCTGGTGTAAATGACCATAGTATTCGAAACCATGAATGCCAAAACAACAACACGATTGCAATCATCTCGTGGTCCCGTGACTATTTCTTAATACAATCACATCGACGAAGTGACACCGCTTTAACAGTCCATATACTCAAAGTGGCGTCAATCCCATATGATGTTTTAGCCGCTTCAGTGGTTGCTTTTCCAATATTTAATCATAAAGATCTGATGCAGTTGAGAGTTATGCCAATATCTAATGGTTACATTAAAGATACTGAATCATTTCCACGTGGTATAATGAAGCGTTTACCTCACACTTTTGTTGTCAGTAGAGCGAGTCAAGATCATATTATTCTATTGTAATACAGCCCGAAATTCACCGTTAATCTACACAGCAATGGTACTTCACCAGTGTTCCGTGAACCCCTGATGTTCCCTCAATCAGCCCCAGGTCTTCCATGGAGGTCATGACAAACACTCAACTCATACAAATTCTTTGTGGTCATCATTGGTTGCTTGCAATTAGGCCCGATCCGTAGTCGAATTGCGAATGTTGTGGAGGTGGGCTACGTCTCTGAAGTGGCGTACGCCGAAATCACGTCCTGTTGAAATGCCACTTTTATCTTCAATATTTATAAGCTCATTTACAATTAAGCAAGTGGTATCACGCTGTTGCCGTTCGATGACATTTTCAAAGGTGAAGCCTTGCATCTATGAATTGGCATCTGAAAATTAATAACAGATGTCACACTTATATGCAATAAATATCCATTATTTTTTTCGTTTTGCGTGAAAATCATATTTTATGGTTTTGTTCTTTTAACACTATGTTGATGCACAAGCACGGTTTAATTTGTGCACCAGTAATTTGGATGTATAATTAGGTGTCAATCGTGTTTTTATGACTCAGCGAAAATTTGCAGTTCTTGAAGGCTTGCAGATTAGTGTCAGTGTTACCCAGGTTGGTAAAGATTGAGAACCGGGGCGATTTTTTGATCTATAAAACGGAAGATTTTGACCTTCAAAAAACTTGTTTTGCCATCATGTATGTAAATTAGGTGTTTTCCCACATAATGTTAGAATTGTACTACTTATCTTCATTTAAGGTTGGAACTGTCTGTTTGTTTGTTTTGAGGTATTCATGGTGTTTGTCGACTACTACGGTCATTTACACCAGAACGATATTCTTCATTTTTATTCCGTGAGTGCCGATTTATGGCACGGCCCACTTCTAGGAGTTTTGTAAGCGCGGATGAGGTGACGAGGAGGAGCCTAGATAAACCTCCAACACTTAGGTATAGGAATTCTGAAGTCGACCTCGGTCGGACTGGAACCCGCAACCCATTGGTGTTGCAGCCACGGTTTATACCACTGCGCTATCTTGCCAAATATGGAACGGTCTGTCTTTACGTAGTGGTTGTCCTGAAAAAACTTTTTGACTTGAACAATGGAAAATTTTAAATGAAAAAAAAAACCTTTGTTTCAACGAAATCAGGATCTATGAAGAATTCCAGTAGTTACATCACGCATTGTGATAGATATAATACAAATTTGTTATAGTACAACGAAAGATACTTTCCTACATTCTCGGGTAGAAAGTGTCTGTCCTCACTAAGTAGCTTGCCAAGAATGGAAAATGAACGTTCAACAACAGCAGATGTTGGCTGGCGGCACTGAAGTTGTGCGCACACTGCTGGTGACACACCGGGTTGCTTCATTCTGACAATGTTGTCTACATCACGATTTTAAATCATGCACTTATGTTTATAAGAACAAATTCCCAGGCAGTCTTGCTTCAGTTGGGATATTGCGGTACGTTGAGCATGGCACCTTGTCAACCTATTTGTTTCATTTGACCGTTTATGTTTCACAATGAGCAGACAATGGGAAGTCTGCAACGGTAGGTATATTAGGTACCAGATGTAACTGTGTAAAGATAAGTTCACCGACCGTGCAAACATCTCCAATACAAACGAAATGTGGGTTGCAAAAAAATTTGACTTTGTAAACAATTTTGACAATTTTTTGATCTAACGCTACAATTTTGACAAATTCTGACTTTTTTGACATGACAAAAACAATCGTCCTGGTAATAATAGTATACGCCGAGGTGCATGTTAGATTGATGGAGCGTACTCGCCTCTTTCGACATCATCATATCGGTTCACTAAATCGCATTGTAAGTTGTGTGTGGAAGGGCTGTGGTCATATAAAGGGGTGTCATTCTCAATAACATTTGTGGGTCAGGGTTCATGTGATACCGGTTTACAGTAATGATTGTTAATTAAGTACATCCAAATTATGATTAGCATTTGAAAGCTAATGATTAAAAATGCTGTTTCATCACCGACAATGAGGCTTGATAATGAAGCTTGGTGTCGTTTTTTATAGCCACCACTATCACAATCTGGAGCCGAGCAGTGATATGACCTAGGTTGATGACATTTTTTGGGCATCAGCTTCCTGAATCTTACACTCAGGGTATATTTGGTACGTTAGGTTGCCGCGAACTATTTGTTCCTTTCATAGGTTACCGCGAGATAGAATTTGTTGATAACTAATAGTTCGTAGTAATATAGCTGCAACGATGTGAATTGTACTCATAACTTCAGTAAATCCGTGTGCACACACTCACACAGTCCATCATACGACATTGAGTTC
>ATSW01018378.1:0-15965 GCA_000444245.1 Botryllus schlosseri
AGATATGGCTCTTTGCCAAATATTTATTTTTGTACTGAATTGATCAATATTGCAGCGACTTGTTGGTAAATTTTCATCACGGCTAAAATAATTATTCGCGTGACAATATAAACATGTCTTTGAGAGGTAAAGACAATGCCATCTACAGGTTTAGGGGCTCGGACCCTCTCTTTTCAAAACCTTCAAATTTAAGTTATACTGTCACGCCTACGGCCAATATCACTCGCGAATTCTATTTACCCGACTCGAAATCTTGAATTGTGCAATACGTTGATTAATCAAAGAACATAACAGACATGGCGGCACCCATTTTAAATCGCAGATTTCAAATACACGCCATAGCCATCCACGTTCTAGATTGGTAGGTATAGTTCTGTGTAGTACCGGCGATAAAATGTAGGCGTGTAGCGCAACGCTGTGTTATCGCCGAGTACTTCGAGAATTGAGAAGTCGATATATTTTCGGAATCAGTGTCACTATTGAATGTCAACATTCGATAGTGTGACAGTCACATTCGATTATTATCAGTTATAGTAAATTCTAAGCTACTTACGGTGAATTGCGTTATCAATGGTGAGGCTTGGCCCGTCTGTGCCTTACCTCTCGTTTCGAGCTTTATTTTCGAACAATTAATACCAGCTTTTACAGAGAAAATATGGCGCACGCGAGGAATCATATGTAGTCAGTTCGAATTAGTTCTACAATGACGTCACGATTTTTCAATTGTGACGTAACAGTTGATTGGCATGTATGGCTCTTCGGGAGTTGAGATGGAAAAAGTAGGGCCAATATGGCTCTTCGGAAAAAAGGTTCCCGACCACTGATGTAGATCGACCTTGTGCACGCGTCACACCAGGTGCTGAAATGCTCTCATACGTTTTACAGAGCCAGAAATAACTGTACCGTTGAAATATACATGCAGTACTTCATCCCATACAACGGTAACTGATGGTATGCTACAGTGCGGTTCATGCGCTATACAAGTGACATTGATTTGTAAACCGCATGTCTTTCCCAACACCCATGCTCGACTGGTCACCAAGAAGTGCATAAAATGAATACAAAATGGTAGCGTTGAACGTTTTGTAATTTCTATTCAACGCATACCGAGAATCGGGAATTTACGGAATCCTTTTTGGACAGCTATATCTACCAGTGTTGGGATGACTCGAGTCAACTTTTTTGTATGACTTGACTTGACTCGAGTCACTGTGCCAAAATGACTTGATTTGACTTGACTCGGCGCTTCAGAAATGGGGATTGACTCGTGTCTCGGATCAGAATTTACGAGTCAATTTCAAGTCATGAGATATGCGGTGTCGATAATCACTGTGTCTTGGGTAACTTCGACTTGTTCGCCACGTCACTTGTGAGAGCAACCAATCATTCAATGATTGTACGTTTCAATTATCCTCCGTTGTTACATCACAAATCAATTGATAGTTATCGAAATGATCGAAGTCGTAATAGCAACGTATCTCTGCTTCTTACATTGCACAGTGCTCACCTTGACCCTCTTGTATGATTTAAATAGAACTAATATAGTTTGTGCGTTTATACTGTCGCGATTGTGTAGAAGGGTAGTATATTGTACCGTATCAATTCGCTACAACTTCTTGAGGCTTCGTATTCAATGCTCTATTTGGGCTGATTATAACAAACTGTAGCACGTAGCTATACAGTTACTCGCGCATTTTATTGACACTTCTTCGGGTTTGTGAGCGATAGAAGGCCTATCATGTACCTTTAACTTTATATTCGCTATTTGATACAAGATAAATTGCGAATTAATCTGTCTTTCACTCGGCTAGCAAAATGAAATGTCGTCGATTCATTACTCATACTACGAAAATTTAATGTGTCTTGAATTGAGACTTGACTCATGAATTTAATTGACTTGACTTGACTCAAATCACGTCCAAAAAACGAGTGACCTGACTTGACTCGGGTCACCTTCGAAAATCGATTGACTTGACTTGAGTCAAAATGTGCAATGACTCGAAGGCTATAGTGGCTTGATCCCAACACTGATATCTATACGTGATATGTCGCTCTCGGTTTTATATCTTGGAATATAGTATCAGACTTGGACAACTAGATAACTCTAATTGGACTAATTCTGGTGCAATACCGGTAATAAAATTCTAATGTAATTGGCGAAATGTTTCTATGCTTTCGTAATAATTCTAATCTAATTCCTCGTTTCCCTAAAAAATGCTACGGGAGAACGGTTCAGTGCGAAACAAGCCGATATTGGTGTGAATTAGAAGTGGAGCTACACAGTTTTTTCCCAATTAATCTAGAATTAGCATTACTGAATTCGCAAAAACTGGAAAATTGAATGAAATTATGAATGAGAAAGCAATACACCAAAATTCAAGTTCGGTTCGCATCAGATCAAAGTGCATTCAGATAGGCACGAGAATAGGTGACGTCTGTAGGCCTACACCAGTGGTTCTCAACCTTTATGTCTTAGCGGACCGCTTTTGGACCGTCACGGACCCCCGTGGACCCCCGAAGTTTTAGTCTAATTTTAGCTCAATTATCGTGCAATCGTCATCTGTCTTTTGCAAATGGTATCTGTGGGCTAGTGATAAACAGCAACAAAATGACTTTTCTAACATCATACTATTCATGTAGAAATTTGGTTGACTTTTAATGTTTCAAAGTGAATTTTGCAACTGCATTCTTGAAATACGTGATTGTGTCTCGAAAATCCGCGCCTTCGATTTGATCTGAACTAGTGTCGAAAATCCATTTCCATAAGGATAGGTGGTGGCGAACGTAATAATAACGCGTAACGCTTCCGGCGACACATTTGGGTTTGATCGCAACAAATATGGCACCAAAATTGACAAACAATTTTTTTAATGAGCATATAACGTCAAGCCTGATCATTTCTATCTAGCAGTTCATCTAGAAGTTATTATGGAAAAATGGTTATGTATATGACAGGAGAACATGGATTTTTGTCAACATTTCGAAGTCACCGTGATTGACCTTACGAAGCCAACTTTTAATTTTTTCTACAAGATATCTCTAGACAGCAAAATACATGTATAACTATGCTATTGGCAATTTAGGAATTAAAATCAATCTACACAGTAGGATATTTCACCTCAGATGGCCATTCTGTTGATGCGGATTCTGGGGTTTTACTAGTATAGGCCCAATGAATGAAACTACCTCGTGATCAATGTTCCCTCTAATTTTTGACGAGTCTGCGCACGCTCACCAACTCTCTGCGCTGACCGTTGGAAAACAGTGCGTAACGACTACTAAAAGGTCATCACTTCGGATTTTTTGTGTGCAACTTAGATTTTCTCTGCGCAGAGACCGTTTCAGCACTGCGCATTTGCGCACGTGCGCAGCTTAGAGGGAACATTGCTCGTGATTTTCCTAATTTAAAAATTACAAATTAGGTTATCAACTATTTCGTAAATTTAAAAGCTTCGCGGACCCCCGGTTGAGAAGCACTGGCCTACATCAATCTAGGCTCGTTTTGCACGATACCAGGTGTCCCTAACACGCGGCCCGTTCATGATCATGATATTTCCTGTTGTATTTGTACTTCTTTTATAAAATATTACTTCTTTTGCGGTAGCCATGCCCATCTCCCATGTTAGTGTACTTCTGTAAAGTTTTAACAACGTGGTTGCTCTACTGTGTGTCATATTTTGTTTCGATACTGCATTCTTGCGGCCCGAGGCCTCTACGAAATTTGAAAAGTGACACGCGACGAGTTTTGAGTTGGCGACTCCTGCATAATACAGTTCTTCTGCATTCCGATTGGGAAAACTATTTTCGCTTTTCCAGTACCTCCAAACATGCTCCCATTCTCTGCTGCAGAATATCTTTCCATTTCACCCTCCTTTTATTTGGTTAGATCTGAAGCAATCATCATCTTTTTTCTTGATGTAGTTAAGGGCATGCAACCTGAAAGTGAACAAGCCTGTGTTAACTGATGTCTTTTCTTCCTTTCTGTTTGTGATCGAAACTATAGAAGGGTGTTTGTTCACAGACTGCTAGCCACATAGGGATGGTATGTACGTGAGGTTCGCGTTCGCGTTCTGTGTTGAACCTCGGAAATTTTTCACGCCATGACAACATTTTTGGCAGCATAAGGAAACAACACTAAACAAGCACAATATCAAATATTTGACTTGCTTCGTTCAAAAATTTTGCTCGAGATATTGAGGTTTCCGTTTGTGAATATTTAGTCACACTTTGCTGTGAGCTTGACCCGCAATCACACAACATCAAGAACGAAATATACAGACATGTATAGGTAATATCGATAGTAAGTATATACAAACCCGTTTTACGCTCTGATCAATATGAATGTAGCAATAGTCAGATGCCGAATACATCGTTCGGTGTGGCCAAGACCGTTAAGAGATATGCTTATATTACGTTGCAAGTCCTCGTCGAAATTGTTGGCAAAGCGACAGAAGATATTGATTTTATCGGGTTATTATAGCATTTGATTGCTACAGTTGACAGATTTGGCGTTCACACGAACCTGAACCTTTCAGGGGTTCGCACCATCCCTGCAGGCTACTATGCTAGCATGGCTATTATTCGTCACAATAACTGCTACGACTGTGCGGTGTAACGCCGGTGTAAGTAATGCGATGGCGGCTTTGGTACCGGATTTGCCTACACGAGAGAGTTATTCTTGTTAACTCACTGCAAAATGCCGTGGACTAAGAGGCATTTTCCGGAAAACAATAACTTGGATAAGAATTAAAATTAGAGTATAGAAACATTTCATAAATAAGATTGGAATTAGAACTAGAGCGTAAAAATATTTCTCAAATGGATTAGAAATAGATTACAGTCATTTTGCTCTAATTTTGTGAAATTAGACAACTAGAATTATTTAGTTGTCCAAGTATGTGTACAGAGACTTATCTTTATCGTGTTCACGAGAAGGTACTCTGATTTGATATGAACTGAACGTAACAGGTTAAAATAGGGGCTGAACAGTTACAGCGTCACGCAATTTCTGTTTAGTGCAACCAACACGGCTTCTGTAGGACACACTCACGGCTCCTTTATATCGTAGGTCGCACAACACCTGCCCCCAAACACGGATCTTGCTCAGAAGACTATATTGCCGCTTTGAAGTAAGTAAATATATTTACCTTAGACGAGGGTCTTCTATACTATGATCGCTCTGTCTTCATTGTTATATCGCCGAAACCGTCGATCATTTTATCATGAACTGTGCGGGATATGATTTTCAACGTTCCTTTCTCATCGAGTCCTGCCTTAATCGTGACATTCCATTCACGACTTATAACCTCTTGGTCCAGCCTGAGATATATTAACCCCTGTGTCCGAATTTGTGGTATCATCTCGTGGACTCCTTACATTTTTCATCCGTATACAGCCGAAGAGAGAGTATGTTTCAAAGTAACTTATAACAGAACGTAATTACAGACCGTGGCGTGCCAGACCCTTGCGGGAGATAAACGCCAGCACCACAACTACCTTTTACAATACTACTAATATCACAATGTATAGTGTGTACAGTGACCATGAACATCTTTAGCGAGTATCAAAAAAGTTATCAATCCCATTAACAAAGCATTTATTAACCTTTATAGCTCATTGAGCTTGCGATACATTTTCTCGTACCCCCCTTCTATTTTCAATAAAATTTTGGCCTTTTCATTACTACCCTTCAGACCCGCCAATACAAGCACACTCTTTCGGTTTTGAATATAGTCTGGGATTATGCAATTCGCGAACCCACGTATCTATTTATTGGTTGGCAAACAGGCGTTCGTTGTCTTAGCCGCATAAATCCCGAATTAGCGTCCAAGTCCAGTGACTTGTAACCGCGTTATTGTTGACTAAAACCACCCAAATAATATTCCACTTTTTGTTGGTTTGCGAAATGATCTTGGGCTTTCGACAGCATGAAATTTCAAAATGCATTTCGTAGCCCGTAATTTGGTGCTTCGTACCCCCAAGGGGTCCACATATATCCCTGGTTAAGAACCCATGCGTGAGTCAGGTTTTCAAAATCATGCAGAGTTCGGTTGTGCACGTTAGCAAGCCGCCATAACGAACTCAATAGTGGCTGCTAATAAACGGCCCATATCCGCCTGTACCGGTATCTAACCTCGGGAATATCATAATCTTACCAATATGCAGCGGTGTCTTTTGGGGTGGGGGAGGTTTGCGGGCGCAAAGCCCCCCTGGTTGTAGGACCTGCTATTTGGTTTAAGCGCTTTTTCAAGGATTATAGCGGAATATGGAAATCGGTGTACCAATCAAGAAGATGATTTCGTACGAATGGGTCAATCATCAGATATCTGCATCTGTTAAAAAAGTACCCTATCCCGATACTCATCAAGTCAAACCGTGTGTAGAGTGTCGTATACACATCACGTAATTCCTTTCCATATGGCGCACTAATAATAAGTTGGTAAGCTGCAATTACATACTTATAGGGGCCCCATGGAGATCTCCCCCCCCCATCGTCGGGCCACCACTGCCAATGAGTAGCTATGAAACCATTATAACACTAACTATACTCAGATTAAATTTAAATGACTATACTTGATATGGATTT
The DNA here is from genome assembly GCA_000444245.1 of Botryllus schlosseri. Lineage (NCBI taxonomy): Eukaryota > Metazoa > Chordata > Ascidiacea > Stolidobranchia > Styelidae > Botryllus > Botryllus schlosseri. Next base: position 6,587 of record ATSW01018378.1, read on the forward strand.
ATACATAATACATACATATGCGCGTCATCAATCATGTCCAAATCAGCACTAAGATGTCACGTGTTTGTGATCGCGTTCGTGTTCACGGAGGACATTTCATATAGGTCGGTGTTTACTACACTAAACACCATCCCTACAAAATATGCTGTGACGCTTTTTGCCCTAATTGCTATCCTAGCCTCGCCCCTGACTGCAGGCCGCCCTCTCGATGATCCGTAGTTGATCTCGCCCGTAGTGGGAACTCTCTATCGATGCCACCTTATACTTTGCTTAATGCTTAGTGCTTACCCTATATGTCTCAAAATATGCGATATTGTTTTTCATTCAATTTTTAGGGAATACAAAGAGCTTCTTGCTGAATACCGAGAGAGCTTCGGCTCGTGGAAGAACAGCTTCAATCTATCGCATCGCGAATGACATTAGAGTGATTAGAGAGAATCGACAAATTACCATTCAATTGTACTAACAATGTGTCGTTTGTAGCTGTAATCTGTAATCTCTTGTATCATATACAAAAGATATCGTTGCATACGGCACTCGTCAGAAAATTTAAAGCATCGTCTCTATATCTGCGAATAATCGTTTGGCTTGTAACGAGATGTCGAATGAAAGTGTCACACATTGGACATCAGGAATTGTTACAAATTGCTGAGGATCAATTTTTATGTGATATCTAAAGTTCCTACAATGAGCCAATCATCATTTCACCACGAGTGGCGCCAAGCGCTTACTCTTGCGGTGATATGCATAATCAGGTCAGTAATATCTCGTCGCAATTAATTTCCATAAAACGATCTGTTGATTGGTACCACGATAAAGTATTTTACAAACAATTGATTTTGTTGCGAAGGCAATATTATCGTTCCAATAACATTCACGCCCATTGCGCCCCTTTCAGAAATAACAATTTGGAATCATGTGCTTCTCACGAATGAATGTTTTTCTGGTACTCTCAATATATATTTTGATTATAACGACAATCCTAATGGAAGGTCTGGAAACAAGTATACTTGCAACGAAGTGATTAAAATAATCTGAAGATGCATCATCATTGATTTTGTTGCCAAACTTTTCGCAAACACGCACTACATAAGATCTACCGGTATATCTGATCATGTGAGCGGAGAAAGGATAAATATTTGTTGTATTCAAATGCTAATAATATCGACAAAATTCATTGATGAAAATGAAAAAATTTCGCGCTTGGCGCGACTAGACAGCGAATCTCAATCCCATTTCATAACATTATTATTCGCGATTTCAGTGCGTATATTATACGCCTGCTTCTGCTTCTACAATTAGAAAATATCACGAGCACAGTTCTTCACATTGAAACAGTGATGGCACAGAAGACCACACAATGAATGTCCGCGTGGCGAAGTCCCGCAGTAGCCAATTTAACATGGATATTTGGCGTCCATGTGTGTCTAATGCAGGCCTATAATCTATACCACTGGTTCCAAAACTTTTTATGGTCGCGACCCCAAATTTCGATTTGAAAATGTGCTGATTACTGCGTGTTTATTTACGTGAGTATTACGTGTGTCTTGTGTATATAGTATATTGTTTGCACATATAGCACTGCCCGCCAAGTCATTTCCCCCGAAGGAAATAAAACTGTCCTATTCATTTTCATGCTTCCGACACTTAGATCTTCATACTAATGACCAGAAACCAGGGTTTTGGAGCCGGAGCAAGAAGCCGGAGCCCCGGAGCCGAGTCTTTTTAACGGAGCCGGAGCTGGAGCGGGAGCTCCTAATAGAATTCTGATGTAGCCGGAGCTGGAGCAGGTTGTTTGAAACGCAGCTCCGGCTCCGAGATGATATGCTAATGCTTTTGGTTGAATTGATAAAATTTTACGGTAATCGTTCAAAATATTAGGAATTGTTTACTGGTTGGCGCCACCTCTTTTAAACTATACGTATGTTCAAATTGTTTCTATATATAACGCACGAAACCTGGGTATGCGAGATATGCCGTGTATTATTGTATTCTAGGACGTGGTTATCCGTCATACCCGCAATTTCGTCATCAGCACAAGACTGATGGCCAATAGAGGGGTTCGAAAATATTGATCATTATATAGTTCGCAAAATGGGACTGGTGCTTATGAGAGCCGAACAAATTACCTAATCAGTAATGGCTAATGGTTAATTACTAGGGCGGTTCTTTTTACCTAAAAAAGGTAAATTTTGACCTGAACAAACCGAATTTTGACCAAATTTTGACCGTGCGTATGCAAATTAGGTGTTTTCCCACATAATGTTAAAATTGTACCACTTATCTTCATTTCTGGTTGGAACTGGCTGTTCTAACGAAGTAGTTAGGCCTGAAAAAAACGTTTCTGGCTTAGAAGGCAACTTTTTACATGAAAAAAGAACAATATTTTAACGAAATCTGACCTTATGAGGAATTCCAGGGGTTACGATACGTATTATGGTAGAAATAAATAAATTTTCTTGTAGTACAACGAGAGATACTTTCCTACATTCTTGGGTAGAAAGTGCATGTCCTTACTAAGAAGCTTGCCAAGGACGCTCAACAGTAGCAGTTGTTGGCTGACAACACTCAAGTTGTGTGTACACTGCTGGTCACACACCGTGTTGCTTTATTCTGACAATGTTGTCTACATCACAATTTTTCATCATGCGCTTTGTAATATAAGAATGATGCAATGCCCCAGAAGTCTTTCTTCAGACAGGATATTGCGCTGCGTTGACCATAACACCATGTCTACCTATTTGTATTATTTGACCGTTTATGATTCACAATGAGCAGACAATTATTTGTTTACAACGGTAGGCCTATAAAGTAGGCTACAAACTGTAAAATATCAAATGATAAGTTCACTGACAATGCAAAATCTACGATACAAACGAAATGCAGACTTCAAAAAATTCTTCACTTTATGAATAATTTTGACAAATTGTGACCTAACGCTACAATTTTGACAAAATTTTGACATGTCAAAAAAAACGCCCTACTAATTACTAATTAGCCACTGCTTTTCAAAGTGTGGTACTCATGCTACAGTGGTAAAAAAATCAAAGAAGGGGTACGCGATGGGGAAAAGTTTGAGAAACACTGAATTAAATGAAGCGACGCCAACGGTTAAACGTTACCTTGCTGCACCTGCATCACATGTCGATTTGGAGGTGCGCACGTAGAGATACCGTAGGCCATCTACTCTCTGAATTAGACAAGCAAATGCCCGTTCTTTGGTGACAGCTTTTTAATCATACGGCGAAATTCGACAGTGTGTGCCTGCGAATTGGAATTCAATCCCGCGCATGATCGTGTATTGCTGTAAGGATCTGCGAACGTAAATAGAGAAACGCATCCCAGAACGTCGTTATAGTCCGCGAACAATTTTCGCGATGCGAGCTCTTCAATTCGATGCCCTACCCGAATCTCATGGTGTTGGATATCATAGGGAAGAATTAGTGATTGAATGGGCGCTTTCCCGTATGTAATCATCTGCTCTGTTTATTCATTCCTGAATTGTCACTCAATGTGTGTGTATTGTTTTAATTCGTTACTGACACGGTGTAGCCTACTTCACACCAGATTCTTAGTGGTACTAGTTCTGCATTTATTCGGCTCTGTTGAAGGATAACTTTCTATATTCCATTAAACTTGATCGACACCGGGCGGACTGGTAACGAACGCCGCAATATCGAATTTCAACCCATTGGGTTTTTGATAGAAAGCGAATTTCTGGTCGCAACTAGGGCAGGGCAAAATCGAGTACCTGAGTGATTCCATTCTGAATCACGTATTATGCTTCGAGTCGAGTCGAGTAATCGAGTATCACTCATTATTACGTCACAACAGAATGTAATATGTCAACGTTCAGATATGTACCTTTTATGCCATAACAAAGAATATAATGCCTCTTATCCAACACATTAAACATACTTTGGTATTTTTTCGACCATACCGATTTCATTACACTTCGTGACAATGTTGTGGGATGATCATGACTTCGGAAACGTGCTATTTCTAGTAACGTTCGTAGCTTTGTACTATATGTTCCGCATGCTACGATACGGCCAGTCGGGGTTTCAAGGCTTCAACAGTGAAAATTAGAATCGAAACTACAATTGTCTTTGATAAACTAACTTTTAAGTGGCGAGGAGCGTATAATTTCAGTACTCGAGAAATTCGTCTTTTACTACTCGACTCGAATCACTAAAATTAATACTCGATTCAGATTCGAGTACTCGAATCATTGTGCCCACTGCCCAGCCCTAGTCGCAACATACGCTCATGTTGCCCTTGCTGCAGCTACACTTGAACAATCCCACAATTTGAAGATTACAGTCAACTGTACGGCTTGATATGATCAAGCGCAACGCCGGTATTTCAACGTCGCATCAGTGTTTTGATGCGGTACGCAGCAATGTCGTGGAGTGAGTTCTCATGCGACTATAACGTTTTCGACAGTCGACATAGCGTAATTATGACGTCACAGGAATGTGCATACCCACACAAAATACGACGGCTCCTGGAGCAACGGCAATTATTGACTACATGACTTTAAACATGTGATTTGTGGTACAGAACTTCAGAATAACGCGAAACAATAACTTCATATTGTTAATTTATTCGCTAAAAACTTTTCGACTGACTCTCATCAGTAGCGAAACGTCAGTGATAGGGTGAATCAAATTCGAAATGTAAGAACTATTTTGTCTGTATGACGTAATAATAACAAAAACAAACAACTAGTAGACGGGTAAGATACGGTAGTAACGGTACAAAACAAACGTTAACGAGTACATATTCGGTTATAAATAACCGAAAACACAACGCATAACATTAATGAAATATCCCAAGAGTGTAGAGGCGTTCCTTCTGGCGATGAGGGTCAGTCGAAAAGCTTTTAGCGAATAAATTAACAATATGAAGTTATTGTTTCGCGTTACATGACTGTACCATTCGATAGTTTTTGGACCTGAGATGGAGCCGGAGCAGCGGTATCAATGAGCTTATTCGGAGCTTGGACCCGGAGCTTATTCATCATAGAAGAGAGCTCCGGAGCTGGATCAGTTTAACAAAATTTGCCAGCTCTAAAGCCCTGCCAAAAACCAACCTTGCGTTATAGTAAGTGGCGCTTTGAATAACGCTTCGATTGATTTGATACCTTGGTTGCGGGTTCGCATTAGTTTTTCTATTTTTGAAAAAAGATTTAAAATATTCAGACATGAGCCGCCGATAGCATCCGCTTTATTGACATTCTTGTAATAGTCATCTATCGATATATAATTTTCGTCTCCGCGACCCCATAGTATAGGTATAGGCAGACGATCCCATTGGAGTTGTGTCCCCTAGTTTGGGAATCCCTGCTCTATACTACATATAGGCTACTACACGGTAGATCAGGAGCTCTCAACTTCCCTCGCAGAAAGGGACGCATTTTAACAGCAAAAGACGCGGCGGGCTGCAGAACATAATCGCCATGTGTTTGTAAGCTACTATTAAATTCCGGCTACTGTAGCCTATTTACCGCTTTTATACGGGCATTTAGTACATTTTATGCATTCTAAAGCATTGATGGACAGCGTTCGTAAGTTTGTAGTTTCTGTTTTTTTAAGATAACATCGATCTTCCAGCGGTGCAAGTAAATCCCTTCACGGAGCGTGCATTGCATTCGTTGACAAGTCTGTATATGCCAGAGGTGGTCAGTAACGAAGTACTTATACTTTTTGGAAGTACTCAAGTAGTTTTCCTCCACTTCTGGTACTTGCTCAAGTAGATATAATTTTCTCTACTTCTACTTCGTAATATTTCGTGATCTACTTACTTACTTTTCGCTTTTTTCAGTTTGTCAAGTAGAATAAGTTTATTCCCCCAATACGAAAGATAGCCTGAGGAATTTCGTGGCTTTTTTCACGTAGTACCAACATTTAATATTCATAAAAGTCAATTTTGTTGCGCTTCGCGCACAGTTCTTACGAAGTGACAAATATGCTTTCACGAAAGTATCACTGAATATAATTTAGGTACCGGCGGGGCCTACGATAACTCATCGTTATCGTCATCGTAGGCCCCGGTACTGGATTGCTTGGTTCCGCTCACACCGCATTGTCGCGCCCATATCAAATATTTCATCACAGTAAATATGTCCCCCCCATAACGTTTGAAACAACCGTTTTGCGATCTAGCAATTACCTTTCATATCGTAATCTAGCAGCCCATTACGTGTCTTGCTAATTTGCAAAATACGACCTTTTTGAACGTTACACCTGTTTTAGCAGATCACCTTTGAAGCTTTATGGACAAAAGACATGAAATGTATTTCCGCTTCTAAGAAGTGGTATTTGTATTTCACTTTTAATTGCGAGCATCATACTTTGAGCTTAAGACCTTCCGATGAAGGAGCAGAGCTCCGAAAGCTCGTGTAACTATAATAAAGTTAAATCATACAAGTGGACGTTAAATAGGGTGTGGAAGCTATCAAGGTCTTACGTTTATGTATACCGTCTGCTATCGGAACAACAACTTATTCATACTTTGAGCTCTAATTCTTTTCAGTTCTTTTGTCCGCAGACCATACATGTTGATGTTGAAGCATAAAAGCAAGTGTAGTAATGCTTCTATTTTCCGAAAATACAGATACGCTAAATATAGCTTTTACGATTAACAATATTTGTTAGTAATCGCGCAAAGTGATGGAACCGTATTCGATACAACTTCTACGTATAGCTCTTCGCCTAAACTTGGGGCCTTATATTATGGGGTAGGGCGCCATGCAATGATATTCTCTAAAACTGGGTCTTCTAGTGAACAAAGGGTTAGTATTGCATTTTCATATCTATACTATAATTTGCATCTCATGATGCGAAAGAATGCTTATTCTGCCGATAATTGATACCTCCTGGGATGCATCAATACGGATCAAGCTCTCTGCACCTTCCGCATAGCTCAATTCACAGCTTTTGACAGTCCATGCGAACGAACTAAGACTGTTTTCGAAACTACCTACTTACTTGAGTAGATTTAAAGTCGGTCAATTCTACTTCTACTTCAAGTAGTTTTAGGTGGTTTGTTGAAGAAGTACTTCTACTCGTACTTGAGCAGATTTTTTCGACGTTACTTCTACTTCTACTTGAGTAGCTTTCTTGACTACTTTGACCACCTCTGGTATATGCACCTTCAAACCCTTCCACCAGAGAACCAAACTCTCTGTTTCAATGCGTGAGCGAGCAAGTATAAAATTACGATATCTTTTTCGTTACGGAGGCCATTATCGCTTCGAGCTCTCATTGATATGAGAAGAAGTAAGGCGTTAGGGATCATTTCTAAGCAAACCAATCAACCTTTCTCCTTTTCTTTCATGGCTGGAGCCCTTCACCAATAGTTACAGAAGTCAGCTTTGTCAAGTTGATGTTTTGCACTGGTCCCCTCCCCACGTTTACCCCGTCCTCTGGAAATATGTCTAGTCTTGTAAATCGCACCTGGATAATTAGCTATGCAATGTGTGTGAAGTCAAGTCAGTGGATTAGTCCAATGATAGGCTAAAGTAGTCTACGTGGCAACGTGTTTCAGAACAGGTGTAAAAAATGGACTAATATTGCTGTTACTCTTCTGGTGACGGTTGAATCAGACAACTGTAGCTTCAAAATTTGTCAAGTTATGTTGGCCGTGCTGTCAAGTTCCGGAAACAGCGAATATTCGCACAGTACGTTAAAGTTGTATTGAAGTCACAACTTCTCTAGCAGATTCTTAGGTTTAGCGACATTCCAAGCAATTTTGAACAATGCGTCTAACGTCTGTAACTGTTCTTCGACAAACATGACACATCGGTCTTCCATGACATTACAGTGTCAGTAGTAATTGCGTTCATAATGAAAGATGTCGCGGGTTGAGAACCCCTGCGGTAGATATTCGAGATATATTGTATATTTCGTCGCTGTGGAATCAAAGTAACTTATGTCCATTTTAGGTTTTTGACAAAATTAACTTAATCGGACAAACATACTCGTGACTAAGACATGATCGAAAAATATGAAAATTTCACCACAATTTAATTGACTTTCTATCAATTTGAATTCTAATAATCTGAACATAAGCTACATTGATTCCATGTCTACGGTATAGCCTAGTTATTTCATCGAGACTTTACAAGTCTGAGTTGCAGTCACCAGATATTTTTAGATTATCATTTACACGCTATTGCATATGTCAACCTCTCACCGAGACGATATTTGGGGGTGTAGTACTTGCAAAATCGCGTGTAGTAAAAATTAGTCAAAGAGGCATCGGACATACACATAAATATCATTAGAAAATGCGCTGATGAGGAAGTGGTTCTTGGTGGAGTGGCGCAGTGGGACCGTGCTCGACACATATTAAGAATTATTTTGTTGCTGCGCGGGAGCGTGTGGCCTCGATGGCGCAGTAGGCAGCGCGTGAGTCTCATAATCTCAAGGTCGTGAGTTCGATCCTCACTCGGGGCAGCATTTTGCTGGGGAGGTGACGTAGTAGGATATAGAACAAGGTAACTCTTTTTTAATTGTGTCGTAGGCTACTAATTCCTGTAGTCTTATCTTGATAGAAAATAACGTTCTTTCTGACGTTAACCTTCTCAACTGGCATTCATTTAGGGTCACCAAATTTTGAGATCCGAAAAAGAGAGCACTTTACAAAACAATCTGAAAGCTGTAGCACCGGAGAAAAAAAAGCGGTGATTTTTTCGATCGATTGTACTGGGTTAACTAAAAAAGAGCCCCTTAGAGGTACTTAACTTCAATACACAATTAAATAGTATATTCATATTCAAATGAACCCGAATATTTTAAGTCCCAATAACCTACTGATACAAACATGTTGTCGTTTAGGGGTGTTATGATGGAGTTTGTGGAAAAATAACAAATTGGAATAGTAAGGTCAATCAGGGAGACTTTGAAAGGTTTGCAAATGATCTTGGATTTGAAGTCGTCAGTCTCATCAAATATAGCGAACAGTAGGCTAGTTTGAATAGAGAAATTCCTGAAGTTTTTCCCTTTTCTACCCAGTACCTGGATTGAAACCTTGCCACGGAAACCATTTTCATTTGCAATATATTACGTTATCATTATACCAGTATAAATTCAGTGTGAGCTGCTACGTGGAAATGACTGGGCTTAACGGGCATCAAAGAATCCGTTTCTCAATTTTTGTGCTATATATGTTGCGATCATACCCAAAGGTATCGTCGCAAACTGACGCGTTAATATTACATTCGCCACCAGCTATCTTTAGGGAAATAGATTTTCGGCCATCGTTTATATCAAATCGAAGGCGCGGATTTCCAAGACACGACTACGTACAGATACCGAATTTCTACCAGTGTTGGGATCAAGTCACTACCTTCGAGTCACGAGTCATCTCGAGT
>ATSW01018442.1:0-10875 GCA_000444245.1 Botryllus schlosseri
GTAAACTGAGAGTCTAAGCATGGGGTCGGGGTTATAATAAAAATCGCTTAAACTCGAACGAACAACAACAATATAGGACCTGAAGAGCTTCTTGGAGGTACAGAGCTTCTATATACAATTAAACAGTATATTCATATCGAAATGAACCCGAATATTTTCGGCTGATATTCGTCAGGGGTAATCGTCAGCAACTACAGTAGAGAATTAGATCCTTGAATTATATTCAGCCAGATCCATCCAATCTTACGTGCGCGTATCTTCGTATAGGCCTCGCAGAGAAAAAGCACCTATGACTAGACATTAGACAAACTTGATGGGCTTACATGAGTCAATTAACTTTTGACCAAACAAAAACCCATGATCGCACGTGCTGTTCCCTATCGACGGTCGCAAATATTGGTGGAATGAATTCAATACGCTTTAGTCAAATTTCAGAGCGACTCGTGGAATGGCTCATTGCATTGTTCTTGCGAGCATTCAAATGCTATTCGAAAAAAGGCAGTACTGAGCAGTGAACAATTTATCAGGTTTAATGCGATAGCTTATCCTAAACACAACGGTGATTGAAGAAATCGCGCATAAAACACTTAATTCTTCACATCCCGCTATCCGTACACAAACTGTAACATCGCAATGCTGTGTGGCATAACGTAAATCATAACTTCCTACTACTGATGGCGATTGTTGATAATTTCACAGCGACGTTGTAATGATTATTATCGCGTCACAACGCAATCCGTCAAGTTCTGATAACGGCGCTCAGCGCGATTGGCGAAACCGCGCCCAACGTAATCAAATACAAATACTATCGCCGCAAGTTACATATCAATCGAAAAGGTAATATAAACTGCTCAACGACCTGACGTGACCCAAACTGTACCGTAGTAAGGCGGAGAAATATGCGCATTCCTTGAATATCTTCCGAAAGATGCATTGGAGTGGGATTGAGGCTTAAGATAGGACCATACTCAAACGAAGTTCAGGTGTCTGTATTTGCCAAAATGCAGTTTGTCATTTCTTAGTGGGCTGCAACCCATAACAGACAGTATGTAATGAACTGCTGAATTGTTCCCCTTCATTTACATTATTTACCTATTTCTAAAGCGGTATTTTGGGCTAATCGGCCGACTATACTGTCATGTGATATGAATGAAGAACACTCACCACCCTGACTTGCAGTTAGGTATAAGTTACTTAAGACGCACGCAATAAACCCATGAACGACTGGAAAATGGACCGCACCATGTCACCAACCGTCACCAATATTAAATAATCGCGTGATATATCCTTGGCAAGATATTTGCATGGAAGAAGCTGCAGGGTTACGCGAACTGGAGGCCTTGCGTGGGGTTCAAAGTCCCGAAAATAACCGGACACAAATGATGCAGCATAATGCGAGCGTGCAGCTAGCGCGGTGCCATTTGACACCTGTAATTAGTCACATCTGCAATTCGTTGCACCTAGTCCCGCTGTATGCAAATCTCCGATTATTATCCGCCTTCACAAATCCACACGTTACTGCTATGTAGCATAGCATCAGTGTCACATGTTATATTACAATAGCGTACCTGGGGATGCCATTTCATGACGATATGTAAATGTATGCATCATAGAATAACGCATCGTCCGGAAAATACACAAGGAGATGCTGTTGAATAGCTTTAGTCATCGTGTGGTATTTTCTAGCTATCCCGATCATTGAAAGAGATATAAGCGGTTTCTGTACACAATGGACGCTAAGGATGTGGACGTTGTGGAGATATCTAACTTTCGTTCACAGCTAAGCGCGTGCTACAGCGTATACGCGTTACAGTGCAGTTGCTTCTAGTTTCCTTGTTGCACGCAGTCTAAACTGCAATGTGGTATCACAATGCCCGTATGGCCGTGTCATCTCACGATAATATTGCCAGGAAGCGCAGCAGGCCACTTGCGTTAAATAGACGTTCCGGAAGTCACGTGAGCCTCCTACTCTTCCTTGTACAGAGGGCTGGTTTGAGTTCCTCTTGAAATACGACCACCGATAATAATCCGGATAGGTGGCGGGCGAACAATGCCCCAATCAAAATCACCAGTGACGATACCGGCATGGCAGCAATTGCACGGTTGATATTCCCATTTTAGTGTAATAACATAGCCATCGTCAATTTATTCAGGGTAATTCATCATCTGTTGCATCAGGTGTGCCAACTTCACTAAACCGCAGTTTGCAGCATCTCATTATGCCCGATGATGTAGTAATGAGTTAAATTGAGGTCTATATCATAACGTGGGAATGTGTAGTAAAAGCAAAACAAAGAATCGTCTTTGTTCGTACCACAAGTACCTCGATCGGGAGAAAACACTCATGATCTGCTGGTTAATCGAACTTTACGATCCGAAACGACTCAAAGGCGGAACAATGTCAGTATTTAACACGAATACAACTACGAATTTCGTATAAACAAATCGAATTATGTCAGGAAGCGAAATTATGGATGCCGCAGCTTCAAGATATGTTCCCGTTGGGCATCTTCAAAATAAAGTCCGTGCTGGCTATGAACCAGACTTGGACAACGTGATAATTCTAATAGTTAAATTAGAATGAAATACTGGTAATATAATTTAATTTAATTTGTGAGAATTTTCTGTGTTCTAATTTTAATTCTAATCTAATGTCGCAATATCCTGAAAATGTTACTGGAGAAATGCATACTGCGAAACGAGCGAAGCTTGGTGCACACTGTACAGACATTTGCCATTCTCAGTCTTTATGAAAATGAACTCAAATTTGATATAAACTGGACTTAATTTTCGTTATATCTATTGCGCGAATTCAGTAGTTTTAATTCTAATCTAATTTTGTAAAGCTGAAAATTTTCTGTCCGTCCAATTCTGCTACCAAGGGGTCTATTGCAGAATAAGCATTTAGAATTTGTGAACAACTGCACGAGAATGAGCATCATGAAATACATCATCTGGTGCAGCTGATTCCCGATCAGGCTTGAACAATGGCAGGGTTTTAACTTATGCGTATTCGCGGTGGTGTCGATGAGGTGTCACATCGTTCCAAAGAGCGACTCTGACCGTTTCCGGCTGACCGCGAGGGGCAATCGTAAAACAGAAAAATGGTATATGCAGATAGATACAAGGAACTGCAACAACCAATTAGATGTATTGACCAATTCCCATCTGTGCAGGTGACCCGTGGTGTTCCACAGTAGTTTCGGTTTCATAGCTTCCCAGATTGTGTTTAATTTGAGAATATTTCGCATTAGATTTGCCTCTTTGTGTCGGTAATCATCAGTTTCCATTTGGCGTATTTTTAAACGCCAAAGACTGATCGGTGGATATGAATAGAATCTTCGCGAATTGTATCTGTGACGCCACTATGACCACTGACCAGTGTAAAAGCTGCCGCGCCTGTTGCGTTAGTTGAAACTTGAAAGTGACATAATTTTACAAAACCGTGATATGCGATACGTGGATTGTGATGTACAGATGTAGTATTTACACTTAAACATTTTTTTAGATTCCAACAAACTGGAAATTAGGGGATTTCCGATTCCTATGAATAAGTTATAACCCAGGAGTAGGCTATCTCTTCATAATACGAATTCGCGATTATTGTACAAGCCACAACCAACAATTTGAAGTAGCATTCGAGGTGAAAGTCCATCCAGCTTACCTTGGTATGAATTTAGAGCGGCAGTCCCAAAAACGCGACAGAACGGCATAAATAGCCAGCCGCAGTGGTTGATTAATTGGCGGATGGAGACATTGACATTTTGATCAAAATCCTCTGATTAACACGTAAGCATAAAATGGAATTATCCGACATAGATGAGATACATTCCGTAAAAGCTGTCGCTTTTCAGTACCTCTCGAAATTCCAGCCCGGTGTAGAATTGTTTACGAGCTGACTTCTATTCCGCACCGCCGCGGGACCACAGTTGGTTTAACCCTTTTGTGCGAAAGAATATAATACTGGGCTTCAATAATATTCGATATCACAGCGTTTCTCTATAAACCCGCACGCGTCGAATACGTCACAAGAAGTAGAAGTGGTTGAAAAGTAGCCGGCGGCTATGCGCGGTGGATTTGTTATTCAAGGGAATCAAGGGAATCCAGCGAGATCAAGACCTCCGAATCGGAATTGTTTTTATCTCGCCGGATAACAAATTATCGCAGTCGATTTTTGATTGTCGCACAGCGCGATCCTTAAGAAAACATCTATCGCCTGGTCGGACGCGATCGATAAATCGCCGTAAAGCGCGCGACAATAACACGATCGGGTTAATCTGACCTAATTTTTAACGGTACGTACCTGTTTACCATGTGCCGCTAGAAAACCGCCCAAAAGTCTTAATGCGCCGATTGTTTATCGTACGCCAACAAACGAATTTCGTAGGATATCGATAATATTAGCAACCGCGATAACACTACCCTAAAATTGATCGCGAAGCTAGCAAGCGACACGCGTGTGCATAATTTAAACGACTATACACAACTTCTGCTTGTTTGTCTCCGTCGGCAACTGCCTACGGTACGCCGAGCTATTTACGAAGAGTATGCGGCATCAGCTGATTCAGTTCATTGAAGGTCGACTGTATCGTAATGCGGGAGTGTTGATTTACGTTACGCGGTCTAGTAACAATGAACTTGAAAAGCAACGCTTTATTTAGAAGTGGCGCTCTGTTTGTAAAACTCCGGATGAGCGGAAAACCGGCCTGGCGATAGCCACAAGTCAACGCAGCGACTTCAGGAAAACATATTTGTCATGTGCCACGACACGAAATCGAATTTCTGCCCGCCACCACTACAATATAAACAAAGCGGAAACGGCTGTTTTATTTGTGTCTGGCAAGAACGGATCTACACCGCGCTACAATCCAACGCCGAAAACAGATGGTTTGTGCTGAATGGATTGTTTACGAGCGAATTTAATCAGGAAACTTTTTTGTCCGCTCCACAACGAGCTTGTTTAAACCGACGTCGCCGCTACCTGGTGTGTCTCGAAGAGGTTTGAAAGTAACAGTTGTTTTTCGCTCGCAAAATGGATATAATTTAATGCGAATTGGGTCAGTCCAGTCGGTGTGGCGAAACTAATTTCCACGATCTCGCTTCGGTGAAGCAGTTCTCGAACGGACGCAGATTATCGTATTTCTCTACGTTTCCACACTGCTTTTTATACATGATACCAGATTGCCAGTCGATAATACGGAGATTTCACAATTGTACTCTGATACTCTATATCAGTATCACGCTATTAACAATTTGAACAATTCCAAACACAGCAAGATTGCGATACAATGATGGAGTCGAAACGAATTGGAGTATTTTTTGTCAACATATACAACCCAAATTTGGAATATGCCGCGATTTTTAGGACTGATTATGTGGGCAAGGTATGAGATCTCATACACTAATCACAGCTACAAACAAGTGTAAAATGACATTGCCAGCGTAGACAAATGACATACACCAGCTCAAGGAGCAATCCATCTTTCTGGTAAGGACTTGAGTGGGTTGTTTACCGGCGTAATGCCGCTGGTAACAACAAGGTAAGCTATGAGGCGTACGAACCGCATCCACGAGTATAATTTACAGTGCTATACGAACAACGGAAATAACGTATAAGTACTCACGTCATCTAAATCGACTGGTGGCGGTTTTAGATATCCTTGGTGTTGCGGAATTCTCAATGACCCGTGATACGGTATCATTGCGGTGGACGGTCCTAGTCCCGAGTGCGGTGGCAGGTGGTTTTGATGTTTCATCAGAAACTGCGGCGGTTGTTGACGGTGATGGTGCTGAGATTGCTGTATATGTAATGGTGAGAAAGTTGAGGAACTTTGGTGCGGCGCCATGGTCAGCGACGGGTGTTGGTGTAGGTGCCTGGTGTCTTGCAGCACCGATTCGTATTGCGAATTGTCGTACTGGCGTTGGTACGCGTCGACGCCTTGGTAATCGTCCCTGCTGGACGGACTGGCAGAGTGTTGATTGTGGCGATTTGGAACGATAACGTTTTGGAAGGCTTTACTTGAAGAGGCTATTCCAGGTAGAGACGACGATGGCGTTGCTCTGTGATCTCGAACCGGCGGCGACGGGCTCATTTCGGAAGGCCTGATATCCGGGCTTTGAGCATGGTGTCCCACGTAGTTTATAATAGAGTGCGAGTGACGGGCTTGATGAAACAATGACTGCTGCTGTATAGGCGATCCTGAAGTTGCCAGCATGTGGGAATTCATCATTTCTTCGTTGCGACGGCCACTAAGTATTGCGTATGTTTTAGCCTCGTCCTGAACCATCATATGGGAAGCTTCACTAGGCGAAAACAAGGCGGAGTTAGAGTCTGGATTAATTCCCTGGTTAGACGCGGAATCGTTATTGTAGTCGTTTATAAGTAATCTATCGTCTATTCCGATGTCACGGGGATGGCCCTGTCTAGATGAGATCGGACGCGAGTCACGGTCATAACTAGGAGGCGGTCCGGACGAGATTGGACTAACAGAACACTGACTCTTGGTGCGCCTTTTAGTAACTTGATAAGGTTTCTCTCTGGATGAAAACGACTTGGCGCACTTGCGAAACTCGACGGACTTCGCTAATTTTTGTGACGATATCTCACAACCTAAATCGGTTTGTCGAATTTTTCCCTGTGGCAACGATAAATTGATCGGTTTATTTTGCGCGTCGCTATTCGACAGCACATCGGTATAAGTCCCGCGCGTACTATTCTTTACACTTGACCTGACTGCTAGTTGCTGGTCGTAAGTAGGCCTACTCCGAGAGCGAGGCCAGAAGGCAACGTGCGGCGGCGACTGCAAATGTACTAATGACGCGCCAACAGCGAATGAGGCTGTATTTCTTTCGTCATGGTTCGAGGTTATTTTCGTCTCGAAATCCAGGCCGTTTTGATCGTTATTTGCTGACTCAGAGGGCCCTATCTCAGCTGCACTGTTGTTCCTCTCGCCGCTCAGAGTCGAGTATTCAGCGCTCTCTATAGAGCGGCGGCCCAGCTCTCGATTGTCTGATTGTTCGAAAGTAGCTTTCAATTCGTGTACTGCCGGGCAAGCGCTACCGTAATCTGACTTCCGCTTCCACTCATCTTCTGCTGATGGCGCATTTATGTTATGCGATGCGTAATTCTTTGTCATCGATGGAGCGTCAGCGTGTTGACTCGCACGAAGCGCGATTACGGCATCGGCCGATCGGTGTCCGTCGTTTCGAGTGACGTGAAGGGTACCAGGCGAAAAAGCGGGCGAGATATCGCCTTGGTTAGGCAAAACGTCGCACCGTTGCGGGCTGACGTTTTTGAAGCGCGAGTGTGCCAGCGACACTGCCAGGTCAATTTCACGCATTACGCTAGAGCCCGAGGCAGGTACGGGTTCATACGAGTTTCCGAATTGGTTGGAACCGACTTTTTTCACGCTGCTGCCGTTGGAACCGTACTCAGCGCTGGCGTGTCGGCTTCCAGTCCTCGAATAGTTAATTGGTTGGTATTGCGCTAGGGCGTTTTCGTCTGCGTGGCAATTCGACACTATGCGCATTGTTTCAGAAGACAGGAAGCGATTGCACCTCCGCTGATCTGAGCTCTGCTGATCATAATCTCCACTATCGCTCGCTGCCACCACCATGTGAGAACTACGGCGCTTAACGTGGCGTATGCGATCTAACTCGCTGCCCCAGCGCAAGGGCGACGTGACCTCGTTCAGGTGGAAGTTATTACCGCCCGGTGATATAGTCTCAGCTGTAAACGCCTCGTCCCCGCTGGAATCGCAGGCCAGCGCGATATTTCTTGACGGCGCCTCTCTGTTTCTCTCGCGTTCGTCGTAAAACGCTGGCATGACGCTAGCGTCGATTACCTCTCCCATTGACGACGTAATAGAGCTGTCTGTTCCGCGTTGGGTTCCTATGGCCGAATTATTTGATGAACCTTGAGCCCCTGAATAAAACAATCAGAATCAATGCGCGAAAGGCCGAATTGTTCGTGCATGTCGGATTGTGTCGAGTGCATTTGTATTTTTGTTCTTTCGTGATGCAAAATAGGTAACAATCCTCACATTTTGTACTGGAATCAACAGATTAGCGAGAAGGTTCTTTTAGTTTCGGTAAATCTTTGTTCGACCATTCCCTTGTTACGCTCCGACCGTTGGGTTTTCAACGTCCGTGACGACACACTCGCCGAAAAACAAGCTAAAGGCTTTCACTACTGGTTCAAAACAAGGAAAAAATTCCTTCTATACGCTCGCCATCTAAACATGTTATGTAGCATTCCGTAAAGCTTAGTTAAGTCAAGGTTAAAAAAGTGTAAGCGCGGAAGTGTTGGAGAAGGCGAATCGAGATGCGAAAAAATAGATCGCCATTTTGTCACAGTAAGTGATTTCGAGTACATTAAATAATTCCAAATGCTGTACATGCATAGTCTGTTACTTATCATAATTGCCAACAAGAAAACATAGACATCCACTTGTTTTAGTGAAAAATCCCTTTCTGCGCGTTCCTGCCCAGGCGTCGCGTAAATCAATTTGTTCTACATGGCTCTACGTTCAAAAACCCCGCCTGCATGAACTTTTTGAGGGAAAATAATGTCTCTGACGTTTGGCATCCCGGAAGTTTGGTATTGGCCGGCCTTGTCTCGCTTACGACTGCCCTGTTTCCTCTGAGTAAGTACCTGCGTTGTCCCGTAACCCTGCGATTAGCGCCGCGAACTCACGCAGTTCAAAATTCCGACATTCGCACACCGGGAAGAAAAAATATCCAAGGACGTGGAAATAGGAAAAAATGCCGCTAGTCAGGACAATCAGTGACAGTTTTTTTGAGTGTGCGTTATTTGATATCACTGCGATATTCGAATTGACCACGACCGTTTACTTTAAATCTTTGGTCCTGGTATGTTTACTGCAGTGGAAAAATATCGTGTGCATTTCGTGAAATGTGGTAGCGGCCTTTCTTATAACCGTATACTCTCTGATTAAAAGTAATCGGAAATATATTGATGTACCCAGACCTTGCCGCACGGGAAGCGGTACATACCGCCGGCACGGTTTATTAGGTCAACAAGTTATTCCACATTGAAAGAGAGAGAATCAACCCAATAGCAAATCCTGCCTGACAATAGGTGACCAAAATCGACGTGGGAAACGCCTAGAAACATACGCAACTTATGATGATCACACGCATCCATGATATACAGATTAGTACGTTAGTCATTACCGAATATATAATATATAGGACATAATCATATTTCTCAGTTAATCCGACTTCCATATTGCGCAAGGGAATCTGCCGTGAGGAAACTGGCAACGCGGGCCATAGAGCAGAATCGCGTACGTGTTCGAACCACGCCTTTATCATCAAGGGAATATATCTCGCGATGTGGTGCTGGCGGAATGTCAGTCGCCACAAAGTTCACCGGAGTTCAAAGCAATGTTTTTGATTGCGATAATCTCGCCGATCGGTGACGGCCGGTAAATTAAAATTGTCTAGCGCGGCCCGACACTCTGAATTGCTCGTGACTTTATACGCAGTTGAACGCGGGTCATTCGATCCCACAATACATCCAATTGATGATCTATAGCTTGTACGCCGTCGTAGAATTGGCTGCGCACGTCACGGACCGTACCTATACGGTCTGCACGAATTGTAACCGAATATATTTTAAATTCAGTCGCCAATCGATTCCTCCGAATAATTGGAATGAGCTCGACAAATTGCGAGCTGGCGTCTCGAAATAGCACCTCCATAAGTGACGCGTTTTCACTCGTTGACCGTCGATTTGGATTTTCATCCAAGTCCACACAATGCTGGTGGAGAGAGCTTGGAGAATGATGCTGCCAAAACTTTCAGAACACGCAAACACATCTCATCGACGTAACGTCGTTAGATGGCGCGTTTCGGACGTACGATCGCCCGTTATTTGCGTTGCTCAGCTCATCCATAAATAATGAGGAAGCACAAAACAGCTCTGCATCGATCAAATGTTACGCAAAATGCAATCCATCGGATGTTAACCGCTGTAAATTGAAACGCACACGGCTTTGTGCTAAGGAACAGGGTACATCGACAATAGATTGAAATCCGTCATATAATTTTTTTTCATTGCGTACATTCAACGATTTTCGTGTAGAGGTGACTAGCAATACATTACCCAAGTAATCATTCTGCTATTGCAGTACTTACCCAGTTGTATCTCTCCTTTCAACTATACTTTCAGTTTCATATTGTCCATGTTTTACATGTCTATGTCTATGCTAATTTAGTCAAGTAGAAGTATTTTTTAGTAGATTCACATCATGTTAAAGATTAAATTGTAATCACCGCCGTGCTGTATCAGGACCGTAGGACACATTCCAAAAATACAAGCTTTCGAAGCATAATTCACCAGTCTGCGTTAACCTTGGAGTCACAAATCTTTTAAGTACGAAGGTTCCCGATAGTCAACCCTGAAAGCATGGGACTCTTTCCGGCTTCCTACTTGGGTAATGTTTCAAATTGTACGTTTTCTGCTTCTTCTCGCTGAAGTTTTGGTTTATATTTGAAATCTCGCTTTGTAATACTTGAAGACATTATACAATACAAGGTCCAAACATGTCGCAGTATCCTGTTATAATTTGAAGATTCCGGATATAATCCTTGTAAGTCGTACCCTGAGAGCGTTTGTGAAGTTTGGGTCCAATCCAGCTACGGTAAAAATCGATGAAGTCTAGGTCCTTGTCCGGTTCCGGAACGAAATATGGACGACCCTTGGTGACTATAGGTATACCTTGGCAAACTTTAGCTATTTAATCGCCGACTAAAAACACCATATCAATGCGTAGCTAGGGATGGTGTGAACCTATGAAAAGTTCAGGTTCGTGTGAACGCGAACCTTTTTGAAAGGTTCTGTGTGAACGC
>ATSW01018569.1:0-15606 GCA_000444245.1 Botryllus schlosseri
AGATTTGAGAACTTGAAGTTCACACTAAAATTATTCCCAAAACCTGAAATCTCAACAAACTTCACCATCAGATCATCTTCAAAAGCTCCCATACGGTGGAAGATCAGTTAATATGCCATATTTTTGGTTCATGATGATAAAATTTATCTCGTTGATAATCATCCGTGACTGAGGGAAGCGAGTGGCGCAGTAGGTTAAGCGCCAGCGTCACGACACCAATGGTAGTGGTTCGAATCCCGGTTCGGACTAATTACTATGTGTCGGAGGTTCTATGGGCTCCTCATCGCCCAGCAGCTATACAGTGAGCCGAGCTATAATTCGGTAGCAATCGAAACTATGATCAACTGATGAAGCGTGCCTGAGAGAGTGCAAGAAGAATGAAAAAGTACAGCGAAGACACGATGATAAAGCGAGCGAGCCAGAGGCTGCATGAGAGAGTGGAAGAACGTTATTACTCGAATTTGGACGGACTGGGGGCTAATTTAAAAATGACACGAGTCGAGTTACAGTGGCGAGATAGCGTATAGTGGTATAATCCACGCTGCCACACCAATCGGTTTCTTGATCGAGTCCAACCGAGTTCGGCTTCAGAATTCCTACCCAATTGTTGGAGGTTTATGTAGGCTCCTCCTCGCCATTTCATCCGTGTAAGCGGTGTCTTATGAAAGCCTAGAAGTGGGCCATGCTACAAATCGGCAGCTACGTAACAAAATGAAGAAAATCGGCCTGGTGAAAATGAACATAGTCGTCGACAAGCACCATGAATATCCCACAAACAAAATAAAACATAAACGGGTCAAACGTTGAAATCAGAGAAGGACTTGTGAACCGAAACGCCGTGGCTGTGTACGATCAAGGACTCAACACACTATTAAACTGCCATGGGAAATTGTAATATATTAAACGGCCGTAGCTTATAGCCAGAGGTGGTCAGTAACAAAGTGCTTTTACTTTTTCGAAGTACTCAAGTAGTATTCCTCTACCTCTGGTACTTACTCAAGCAGATAGAGTTTTCGCTACCTCTACTACTACTTCGTAATATTTTGTGATCTACTTACTCACTTTTCGCTATTTCCAGTTTGCCAAGTACAAGTAGTGTAGCCCTCCAATTAGAAAGAGAAACTGGGGAATTCTCGGGTTGTTTTCACGAAGTTATATCTTTCAGTTTCAAGAAAATATCATCACAGTAAATACGGCCCATCATAACGTTTTTTGTGGAATGCCTGTGTTGAGGGACCCGTCAAATATGGCCTTACTTGGAAATTATATATTGAATGCCCTTATTACTGATGCTGTGACCCGCCGCACATCGGGAACCAGGAAATTGGCCCGCGAGCACATTTTATTTTGAGACCCCATGCAGCATCATATGCGTCAAATGTGTCGAAACGATTAATTTATGGCTTAAATGACATGGAGTTCATTCATTCAGGTGATATAGCCGTCTTGTAAATCTTGCCCTGTGTGATGCAATAGAGAGCATGATATGAAAGTTCAATTGATCGATCAAAAACGCATCTGCGGCGTGGTGTTCACTCTTCGCGCATGTAGCATAGCCAAGATATTCCAAAGACTCAATGGGATTTTGTTTAGGTTTCGTCAGATGTGATGACATCAGGTATAAGTATAACTTGTCAAGCATTGAGCAACATCCATACTAGGGATTGTGTGAACGTCTGAAAGGTTCAGGCTCGTGTGAAGCGAACCTTTTTGAAAGGTTCTGTGTGTACGGAACGTGAACCTATGACGTCACGTGACGTCACATTGTTTGAATCCTACATTTCAGTGAATTGATATATTATGGTACAGTTGTACACGATTCGTAGAGCTAGGACCCTGCATGACCACTTTATGCCACAATGCTGAAGTACATGCTGACTTTTGAAACGACACCAACTGCATGTATCAACTGATGCAATCAGATGATATAATATTCCCATAAAATGAATATATTCCATCGCTTTAACAATAATTTCGACGAGGACTTGCAAGGGAATATAAGCTGACTTCTTTCCGGTCTGTGCCATACCGGACAATGTATTCGGCGTCTGGCTGACTCTTGCCACATTGATATTGGGCGGAGTGTTAAACAGGTTTCTATTAGGGATGGTGTGAACGTGAGGTTCACTCGACTTGACTTGACTCGACTTCACTCGAGTCACCTCCAAAAACCGGGTGACTTGACTTGATTCAAGTCAAAATCTGCAATGACAAGAGATGAGTCGTGACTCGAAGGTAGTGACTTGATCCCAACACTGATATAGAGCAACAAAGTAATACCTTATTTAAAATGCGCCAATAATCATAATATTTCTGACTGACATTTTGATAATGTCGTTTTAGACGCTCCGTCCAAACTTACATCGATGTGTGCAAAATGCAGTCAGTAGTAGATGACAAGTAAGCAAGTTTAGAACTCGACAAAGTAAATTAATGATGTTGGGTCGCCTTATCGGAGCATGACAAAATCGTTCGTTTACCAGGATCCTTTGGATAGGAATAAAACGCGTCATACCTGTGCATTCGGTACCACTTCCGTTGTACCCGGATTTACATGAGCAATCGAAGGATCCGTCATTGTTACTGCAATTAGCATTTATGTCGCAGTTGTGCGATCCGGTCGAACATTCATCGATGTCTGAAAAATATAGTCAACCGTGGCAACCAACCTTGAAATACGATACATAGCGATCACCGATTTGATTATAAGGCAGATTTAGAAGCCGCAATATACCGGTGCATTTAGTTCGATTCCCCGTGTAGCCGATTTTGCAGGAACAAGTAAATGATCCGTTATTGTTACTGCAATTTGCGTTTTCGCCGCAGTTGTCCGAACCGGCCGAACATTCATCGATGTCTGAAAATATAGCAGATCATATTAGTTGAGGAACAAACCAGCATTCTTCGGAATCGGAACAATAAATTTACTGAGTTTAAATGCCGTAATCAAGACATGATAAAAAGACTTGTTCTTATAGATTCCGACTGATTCTTTGTTTGATTTGAGGCAGGTTATTCATGGTGTTTGTCGACTACTATTGTCATTCACACCAGGCCAATTTTCTTCATTTTTATTCGGTGTGTGAAATATGGCTCCCAGCAATCACCGATTGGTCTGCAAAGCTGCTTTAGATAGGATTTGAAAACGAAGCATATACCTGTGCATGTTCTTCCGTTCCCCGTGTACCCGGATTTACAGGAACAATTGAATGATCCATCATTATTATTGCATTCGGCGTTTACATCACAGTTGTCCAATCCGTGTTTACATTCATCGATATCTGAAAATAAATTATAGTTAAGGACTATATAGACTTTAAACATGTATAATGGGAACGTTTAAATGATCTGAAATGCTGAATAGATCAGAATGACACCGTCGAAACGGTAATATGATACGGTGTCATTTATCCAAATTGAAATCAGTGTTAATCGAATTATGAACAGAATAAATGATCCTTATATTACCGCAGACCAATACATCTCTGTAATTGGAAACTTTTGTAAAAGAGGTCGGTGAATTAAGCTTTTAAACTTGCTAATGTGAAAATTCGAGTTGAAAGCGGCAGTGTAGAACAGTTATTCCAACTGCGGATCTGATTGACCACTATATATTGCACAAAAATGTGATAGAATACAGTTTCTGTTTGTTTCTATGAATAGTAAGCAGTAAAAATACAATCGGTAACAACACAAAAGACGTTGCTTAATAGAAAGAGCATTTAGTGTGCTGAAAAGTAGCCTACATGGACAATTTTAGACCACACTGGAGGAAGTATGTGCTACTCTCGTGCAAGCTGCAAAGATTACAGAGGCATGCTACTAGATTCACACCATCTGCCGTAGAATTGGAACGCCACTACTTAACTGTAATCCGGAATTCATTTATTGTAGGAGACGAAAAGTAGAAGTTTCCCACTAATCCAACTCATCACGAACAGAAGTCATGAGTACGAACAAAACATGTAATATGTATCCCGAAGATAAATATTTTGTTCGATTGAGCAAAGTCCCGAATACGAACGCGATTACGAACGCTATCACGAACGCGATTACGATCACGATCACGAATGATCATGCAATAACCCCTTGGTCAATATATAGCAGGCGTCTGGAAACTTTTCCGTCAAAAGAGTCATATTGGTCCAATATTTCCAATTGCAATTCCCAAAGAGCCATACGACGACGACAAACAACTGTGCCATCACAATTAAATATTCGTGACGTACTGGGGCACGATATCGAAGTTCACTACGAAGGATAGCTAAATGATATTCTTCGAATCTAATTTGAGTTTGTCACCTCCGAGGAAATTCATTTCTCGCCGATGATCCTGAAGATAATGTGGATTTCAAAACTGCGTGGGCTCTCCCATCAATCATCTCATCGCGCAATCCAAGATTTGAAAGCGTGTCGTATTGGGCACAGCAAATTCGCGTGTGCTTTGGCGCAGCAACAGGAACTTTGTTTCGCAAGTATACAAAATTCATAACGACACAAATTTGAGGAATTTAAAAATGGGTGGTTCCAAACTCCTAACCCATCCTCATATGGATACACCACCGTTTCGACCTCACATATACTTGTCGATGTCATCGTAAGAACAATGAAACGGGGCGTTATGGAAATTTACAAAAAGGATGTAGCAAAATTTATGAATGAGATGCGAATTAAGAGCAAAAATAAAAATTTATCAAAGTGTCATATCATAGAATGAAAAGTACCACATATGGCTTGCGAGGCATAGATAGCCGACCCTTGATCTATAGTAAATTTCAAAATATTCTACACATAATTGTGACCCGTCAAATGTCCGCTAGCTGCAATATTATAACGTGACAGCTTTTGCGATGTCATGATGCATTGGTCCTCTTGCATAGGGTTACCAAATGTCCTACTATAGAGGATTTCCCCTCCGAAATCGAAAATATCCTTCATGGACGCCTAAATGTCCTACTTTCGTATTCGTCCCCCACAGCAGCTTTGGCTGCTGGGCTAATGGCCAGGGTAAACTGCAAATCGGCATAAATGACTCGAAATATGTAATGCGGACGTTCGGGCTGGTATTCGGGACTAAAGTTGAAGTGATGATTTTTTTTTATTCAACACACAAAAAAAAATTCTGGAAAAAATTTTAAAATCAGCTGTTTTCAATTTCGCCAAACTAACCTATGATTTGTAAAAAGTGTTCTCCTTTCCTGATTCCCAGCACAAAAACAAATTTTTTCAAATATTTGAAAATGTGATTTTTACGTTCCAAGCGTGAATAGTCCATGAGTAAATTACATTTTTACAATACTTTTGGAATGCCTGTGTGCAAGGTTCCGTCATATCAAGCATACTTGGAAATCATACATTGAATACCCTTATTATTGACTTTGTGGCCCGCGGCACATCAAAATCCAGGAAATTAACTCGCTAGCACATTTGAGTTTCAGAGCCCTAAACTATATGCATCAAATTTTTGGACACGTTTAAATGGCATACATACTGAATACAGTAAAATGACATGCCAATGAGCTAAGACGTTCATTTATTCAGGTGATATGGCCGATTTGTAAATCTTCTCCTGTGTGACGCAATACAGCAGTGGTTCCCAATCTTGTTCGACTCATCGCCCCCTTATCAAGTACGACACAAATTTTCACCCCCATATTTACGGATCCAAAAAAGTCGACAAATAACTCTGATCGCTGCTGAATTGACAAGGAAAAAAATTAAATTATTTGGAGTCACATGCAGAATAACATTCTTTGCGTACATTTTTGGCCGTGTTTATCAAATAGATCTCACTGCAATTTCGCCTTATTGTCCCCAGTCACCCTCTCTGGTATTTTCGCCCCATTGTTTCTCAAAAACGCCCACTTTGGGCGGATATACGCCCACGTTGGGAGCCACTGAAATACAACATGATATACAAGTTCAATTCATCGATCTAAAACGCATACGTGGTGTGGTGCTCACTCTTCGCGCACATAGCATAGACCAGATTTTTCAAAGACTCAATGTGGTTTTCTTTAGGTTTCGGCAGATGTGACGACATCAGGTCGAACTATTGTCGAGCATTGAGCGACATCCATACCACTTTTTGCAAGCGCGTGGAAACAGAGTCCTAAAATATTACTTGGAGTTGTACCAGTGATTTGACGTCTTTCCGCTGGTTCTCGTATGTAATTGCTTATTGACATGATGTCATTGCGATCAATATCTTAATGAAACAGTGACGATATTAGATTCGTTCGGAATCATACCACTCCTGTCTGAGTTGTATTTCTCTCGTATTCTCCCGCTGTTATCACTGCTCTGGCTCCGTGAAATACCTGAGTGAATCTATCAAATGGGTCAGTCACCAACCGATACCCGCCTGGTATATTGATTTTTCGAAGCTATATTTCCATGACATCCGTGTGATAACGAGCCTCGCACGAATGAGTGTCCTACCCAAAATCAAGTCAGCCACTATACCTAAATCATAAAGGTTCGAGTCGGAGGCAGCAAACACAACAACCACTGCTCTGTTCTAACTGACCACAACATCATTACCATTGTGAAATTATGTCGGTGTCAGTTTCGGGATGCAGTGAATAAGATAAAGTAACATAGTAATGCATTTTTATTTCAGAAGCGCTAAACATCAAAATCGTAAACAAGTTCAGAACTAAAAAAGAGAAATTAATGATTTCGGATCGCCTTATCGAAGCGTGTTAAAATCGTTCGGTTACAAGGATCCTTTGGATAGGAATAAAAAGCGTCATACCTGTGCATTCGATACCACC
Source organism: Botryllus schlosseri (assembly GCA_000444245.1). Classification (NCBI taxonomy): domain Eukaryota; kingdom Metazoa; phylum Chordata; class Ascidiacea; order Stolidobranchia; family Styelidae; genus Botryllus; species Botryllus schlosseri. The sequence goes on from ATSW01018569.1 coordinate 6,777, forward strand.
TCCGTAGTACCCGGATTTACATGAGCAATTGAAGGATCCGTTATTGTTACTGCAATTAGCATTAGTGACGCAGTTGTGCGATCCGGCCGAACATTCATCAATATCTGAGAAATATAGTCAGATTAGATAGATCAGGTACAACTAATCTAAGAATTAGGGATAGTGGTAACACCGGTAAGTACGAACAGGATTATCTAAACGTGATAGACAAAGATACATGTTGTACTATTAATATGGAATTTTTCCAATAATGTTCTTCGGCGTTCAGGTAGAACTTTGGTTATACTTTGATGGCGAATCTTCAGTAGCAATTTATTTCATAGAATCTCAGTTAGTGTACCAGGGGCGGGCAACATACGGCGCGAAGGGAATTTGAGCAGCCCGCTGAGAGTTTCTATCCTGAAAGTGAATTTCTAATCCTAAAGTATTGAAAATTATGATGCGTCACAGAATGTATCCAAGTTTGTCAACCTGAGAAAGATGGTCATGAAATTACTTGTTCTGTTCGGGTCTACATACATTTGCGAGCAAATATTTTCGACCATGAACATAAACAAGACAAGGCTCCGTTCCAATATAAATAATATTCGCATGCAGTCTTACTAAATGTTTGTACATTCGACATGCTGCCAGAGCGCAAAGAACTCGTTGACAAAATTTATCGACCACATATGTCTGATTGACTTCGAAAGCTATCTTGAAGTACATTAGGATAATAAATTCATTAATTACTGTTTTTGGTCTCTAGGCGTTAATCTTGAAGTTTACAATAAATAGGGTGTTAAATACGTCATTAATGTATCGATTCTTCAATCCAGCCCGCCGAGTACTTCATTTTCCCATATCTGGCCCGCCGCCCGGAGAAGATGCCCGCCCCTGTACTGTACGAATAGTTAAAGTATATGAATTTGCTATTGAGAGATGAGGAAGTAGAGAAGGTTGTTTTAAAATTACCGTTCCGTACCGAAACGCTGATCATTATAGTTGCATGCGTATTTTCCGTTGAAATGTTAGTATTTATTAGTATATTCAATGAATATTCAGGATGGTGCTTTCCATTTACACGATGTGGATATAAAGTGATTATGAGAATGGCTCTGAATCGATTTTTACTGGAAGCAAATAAATCTCTACACCACCAACAATAGTTCTCGCTGATAGTATTTTCATTGGGACAGGGGTCAAATAATTTCAGTACTCGGGAGATTTGTCTCTTATTACTCGTCTCTATTCATGGCAATTGATACTCGACTCGGATTCGGTTAGTCAAATCATGGTACCCTGTCCTAGTGACCAGCAGGGCGCAACCGTGAAATACGGCTCATAGCAATCACCGATTCGGCTACAAGGCTGATTAGCTGACTGTAATATACCGGTGCAGTTCCTTCCATTTCCCGTGTAGCCGATTTTGCAGGAACAAGTGAATGATCCGGCATTGTTACTGCAATTTGCGTTTTCGTTGCAGTTGTCCGAGCCGACCGAACATTCATTGATGTCTGAAAAATAAAGCAGATCATATTAGTTGAGGAACAAACAAACTTCGGAATCGGTACAAAAAATTTACTCAGTTTCAATGCCATAATTCAGGCATGATAAAAAGACTGGTTCATATAAAGTCCGATTGTTTGTTTGTTTGTATTGGGGTGTTCATGGTGTTTTCGACTACTATGGTCATCGTCATTTATAGGGCTGGCCACAATAATTCGAGTACTATAATCTGAATCAAGTTTTAATCTTAATGATTCGAGTCGAGTAGTAAAAGACGATTTTTTCGAGTACTGAAATTATACACTTCTCACCACTGAAAGTTAATTTATCAACGATAATTATAGTTTCGATACTCGTTGAAGCCTTGATATCTTGCTTGGCGGTATCGTAGCATACGAAACATAAAGTACAGAGCTACGACGTAACATATTTCCGAAGTCATGATGATCCCACAAAATTGTCACCGAGTGGAATGAAATCGGTACGGTCGAAAAATTACAAAATATCTTTTATGAGATGGATAACAGGCATTATATTCTTTGTGGTCGCATAAACGGTACATATTTGAAAATTAACGTATTACACTCTGTTATGACGTCATAATGAGTGATACTCGATTACTCGACTCGAAGTATATTGCGTGATTCAGAATCGAATCACTCAGGTACTTGATTTTGCCCAGCCCTAGTCATTTACCACAGGCCAATTTTCTTGATTATTGTTTCGTCTGTCCGACTGTGAAATATGGCTCACAGCAATCACCGATTCGTCTGCAAGGCTGCTTTGAATAGATTTGAAAACGAAGGATACCTGTGCATGTTCTTCCGTTTCCTGCGTACCCGGTTTTACAGGAACAACTGAATGATCCATCATTATTAATGCATTCGGCATTGACATCGCAGTTGTCCAATCCGGGTTTACATTCATCGATGTCTAAAAATCATTTCTAGATCAGGACAATACAGACTTGAAACATGTATAATAGGAACGTTTAAATGGCCTAAAATATTAAATATGGTGGGGTGTCATTTACGTCCATTGATATCTGTGTTAATCGCATTATAAACAAAATGAATGATGCTTTATGACTGCAGATCAATGCGTCTCTGTAATTGGAAAGTTTTGTAAAAGCGGTCGGTGAACTATAAGCTACTAAAATTTGCTGATGTGAAATAATTCGAGATGAAAGCGACAGTGTAGAACAGTTATTTCTAACTGTGGGTCTGATCGACCACTATATTTCGTATTTTGAAAAAATGACTCGAGTCAAGTCGCGTCATCAGAAAATCGTGACTCGAGTCATTACAATCCTGCTAAATATGCCACAAAAATACAATAGAAGACAGTTGTTGTTTGTTTATATGAACAGTTCTAGTCAATTTCTGTATATGAATGCTAAAATGAGGGGTATTAGTGATGTCCGTTCTGAATCTTCTTCGATTTCCAAATTTGCATCATTAGGCCTGTCATCCCTAAGACCTTCTTCTTGATCCTAATTATCGAGCTTATAGGAGTTTCAAGCTACAATGGATAAGCTGAATGGGGCATTGGACCTATAGCTGAAAGTATAAGTAATATTTAATTTTCTGGCCATATCCTGTAGTTTGCATCGAATATGTGTCTGAAATATCTTGGGATGATTGCATCCTCTAACAAAAAATGTGCGAATGCATCGGCCTAGATCAGGGGTCGGTAAACTACGGCCCGCGGGCCGCATGCGGCCCTCCACACCGTTCTGTGCGACCCGCGAGAGTGTAAAATAAAACTATTCAAAAATATTGATAAAAATGCGTACTGAAAATCGAATTATTGCAGGGAATGGAATAAACTTTTTCGCAGTATATTTCACCATGATAATTCTAATGCAGTGGTTCTCAAACTGGGGGCTCACCCTCTTGGAGGCGTGTAAGCATCTGAAGGGGCGCGAAGCTGGGCGAAGCTGAAAGATTCTTTCCCGCTCCGCGCTCTTTACATCCCATTCTTAATAATTGCTCTGTATTTAGTATGAATCTCAGATTTAAAAATATCTCATCCACAGTCGTAACCTTGCATGCCATCAAACTATCCGCTAGGTTTGCTAGCATCCTGGTTGTGTTTTGTTATATGACGATAAAGGGGACGTGAAATCTTTCACCATCATACGGTGGGGGGGGGGGGCAAGTCTTGAAAAGTAACCACTGTTCTAAGATAAATGTTTCATATATTATTTTTTATGTTTAATTTCTGGCGCGACAGCCAGATCTCAAGGCCTACGTAGTTTGGAAGATTGCAACTGCTAAACATCACAGAAATCCTAAACGAGAATGACATAATTCGGATCACGAGTGTGATTTCAGATTGGCCACTGCAGTTTTAATTATTTCAGGGATGTGCTCATAGAAACGATTCGCGCGTGTCGTAGGTGGATTCGTTCTCACTAATTTTGCGGATAGTCAGGTATCGATACGTTGCCAGGTGTTTTCGTGCGATGCATTGTACTCGTAACAGGCCAGACGTCTGGTAACAGTGGGAAATGAGCAAGATAGCTCGACAAGATGCTTGGTCCTACTTCAAAACGCTTCATCTTTGGATAATGTCGAAGAGAAGAATAGCATTCGAGTTGGTGCGATTGGTTAATCGATGGCCTTCGGCGCGAAATTAGCCTATATATGTTTATCTGGGCAAGTCAATTTTACCTAGACTCAGCACTCTACCGTAAGAGCAGACACTACCGTAAAATTACATGAATACCATCTTAAACATATTTAATTACGAACAAAACCCTCAAAATGTTACTCTCTAGTACAGGGGTGGCCAACTTGCGGCCGTAGAAGAAAGTTTTAGCGGCCGTGGACATGGACAATTAATTCAATTAGTATGTGTTGGCGGCAGTCGACAAGAAAATTCAATATACGAATTGCCTCCCGAATTTTTGATATATTTTTATCATTTTCGAAATTTTATTCGCGCCGGCGCGCTTCAATGAGACCTCATTTTTCGATTTTAATATTGTCGTAGTGCCCTTTGCAATCTGAGCCCCACAGTACAGATTCGGACAGCGGAGGAAATGATGCGCCGCCCGCATTGAAATACCTTACCTATACTTGGAATCGTGCGCTCCTCACGAAAGAAATTTGTTTCTGTTTTGTTTGGGAGATTTCAAAATCTTTCCACTATACCGACAATCCTGATGGGAGGTCAAGAAAAAAGAACACGCAACAAAGTGACTACAATAACAATTGGCCCACCCAAAGATGCATCATCATTTATAACTTGCCCTTAATTTCCCAAAACACTCCCTCCATCACCTCAACCGATAAATCTGATCGCATTAGCTGAGAAAGGAAAAAAATAGTAAAATGAGAAACTACGAATATTAATGACGGAATTCATTCGTGAACTAGAAATTTTTTTCGCGCTTCGCGCGACCATTACTGTACCCAGTCTTTGGTCTAAACATGACTACCATGAAGCGATTTCGATGCGTACAGTAAGACGATATATAAAATGGTAGATTAGCCCGGAATTCTCCAGAAATGGACATGTTCAGTTCAACGTGGGAATTTCGCGTCCAGTTAGTTCGTTACGACTAACTCAATTTTTTAAGGTCCACCGGTCCGCCTAATATCTTTTGTAATTTTACCGGTTCGCGAGGCGAAAAAGGTTGAGAACCACTGACTTAGATGACGGAATACATCTTTCCATTTAATTTATGTGGATATAAAGTGATAATGAAAATGACTCTGAATCGATGTTTACTGAAGGTATAGATAAATTTCTACACAAGGAGCAACAGTTATCGCTGATAGTATTTTCATGGTGACAAGGTCATATAATTTCAGTACTTGAGAGATTTGTCTCTCATTACTCGTCTCTATCCAGGACAATTGATACTCGTTTCGGATGCGATTACTCAAACCGTTGTACCAAGCCCTATAGTGACTAGCAGGGCTCAACCGTGAAATACTGCTCAATCACCGTTTCGGCTACAAGGCTGATTTAGAAACTGCAATATAGGCCTACCGGTGCATCTGTTTCCATTTCCCGTGTAGCCGATTTTGCAGGAACAAGTGAATGATCCGTCATTGTTACGGCAATTCGCGTTTTCGTCGCAGTTGTCCAAACTGGCCGAACATTCATCGATGTCTGACAGATATAGTAGATGATAGTTGAGGAACAAACAAACTTCGGAATCAGAACAACAAATTTACTGAGTTTGAATGCCATAATCCAGACATGATGATAAAAGACTTCACCGATTCGTCTGCAAGGCTACCTTAGATAGGAATTGAAAACGCAGCATACCTGTGCATGTTTTTCCGGTCCCCGTGTACCCGGTTTTACAGGAACAGTTAAATGATCCATCATTATTTATGCATTCGGCGTTTACATCGCAGTTGTCCAATCCGTGTTTACATTCATCGATGTCTGAAAATCAATTATAGATTACGACCATATCGATTTGAATCATCTATAATGGAAACAATTAAATGATCTAAAATGCTGAATGCAACACAATTACACACGGCTAAACTGCAATATGATACGATAGCATTTACCTTAATCGTAATCTGTGTTAATCGCATTATGAACTAAATGAATGATCCTCATGACTCCATGACTGTAGTTGTAAAGTTTTGTAAAGGAGGTCAGTGAACCCTATCAAAGTTCGTGAATTAAGCTACTACAACTTTTTCTTTGTAATGGTAAATAATTCAAGATGAAAGCGACAGTGTAGAATAATTCGAAAGGTAATTTATAAAGAATACCAACGAGGGACAAGGCTGATTTCAAGGAAGTTGCAATGCCTTGATCAGACTCTGTGTTTCTGAATGGTTCAATGTTTTTGAAAATTGTGATACCAATGTTGTCGGTAGCAGTACCATAAAACTTTTGTAATGAGCTAACTAATCAAATTTGATTGGTTTAATGTCAAACCAAAAGACTGACCACCGCACATTTCTATAGTTACGGTGGGACTCGCTCATAGCATACATGCATACATGTCATACAGCCGAACAAATTTTCCGAATCAATTTCATTTTGCAAACCTGGTGTCATTGTTGTAGTAGAAGAGCCACTGGTGGTCGAATGATATGTAGCCAGGCTAGTTTTGGTTCTTGATTCTGGACATTCCCTGTAAAAGACGGGGGGTATTCATGTGTAGCCGTCTAATACAGTTATTGCATTCTACTGTTTCTTCATGGGACATGATTTATTTGGCTCTAGAAGTCTTATCATATTTGGTCAAATCTACAACTGCGTTCGTATAGATTCCGAACATATCATGATATTATAGTCATGACACTATACAACTGGTGTAGTGCGACATGCACCCTCTATCTATATTCAGCCCTTGTCGGGATTTATCAAATTTGACAATATGTTTTTCTTCAGTATTAGCCTTGCGTAGTCTTCAATGTTCCTGACCAATACTTTGATTATTATGTCGTTTTCCCGAGTGTCCAGCCGAAGAAAATTGTTCACCGATAGGCTTCGATTTGTTGGCTTTCGAGATATTATGTCGATGACCATTTACTTTGGAGAGGTTGACTGGTCTATCAAACGTTTCATGCATTGGTAGACTACTACTTAGGGCAGTGGTTCTCAACCTTTTTCACCACGCGGACCGGTACAATTTCAAAAAATATTTGATGGACCGGTGGACCATCAAAATTTGAAATCAATCCAAAATGTCAAGTATGAAGCCGTTATCGCACGTATGGTACTAGAGCCGTGGTTCTCAAACTTTTTCAAACACCCTACGATAGTGAAAAATTTCGCGCCACCCCTCATCGTCATATCACAAAATGGCACCAGAATGCTAACAATCCCAAAGGATAGTTTCCTGGCATGGAAGGTTATGACTGTTGATAGAGAGAATTCTCAAATATGAAATTCGGACTATACACAGAGTAATAACTATGAAATCGAGCGAAACGCGAAAAAATTTTCAGTTGAACGCAGCTTCGCGTCCCCCAGTTTGAGAACCACTGTACTAGAGCGTGACGTTCCGACACTTTTGTTCGTAATTAAATATGTTCCTGATAGTATTAATAGTATTTGACGGTATAGTTAGTCTGCTGAGTCCGAGCAAAATTCTTTTGCCCTTATAAACGTGCTTGCGCCGAGAGTCCTTTACAGTTTTTTGCGCTGAATGCTGTGTGTTACCGACTATGACACAACGCCAACTCGAATAATATTATTCTCTTCGACAATATCTAGAGAATAAGCGTTTCGGAGTCGGACCAAGCACCTTGACGTGCACCCTTGCTCATTTCCCACTGCCACCAGACGTACTTTCAATGCAATATGCTACAAAAAAACACCTGGTAACAGCGATACGGAGTCATCAACAAAAAGAATGAATCGAAAACGAATGATCGTGAACGATGCGCGCGCGGTTCAGCGAGTCAACTCGTACTTGTGCTAGCATGTCGTCACCGAAGACGGCTTGAACTTCAAGTTAAATCAGAGGTGGGCAATTAGTTTTCTTGGCGTGTGAGATGAGAAGCAAAAAATAAGTTTGCGGACCAAGCCAAAAGTTCAAACTATATTATTTGACGTATTTTATTTCTAAATTGAAAACAGTGAACTACATTATTAACACAAGCTGCTACCTAAGTGGATGTCTTAAATTCGGGCTATGAGAAAATGAGGGTTATTTTACAAAAAAATAAATTGATTCATTCATCAGTGACGATATTTGAAACATTGCGAAACACGAAGCTCCCTTAACTCACATAAAAACATTTGTGCATGCTCTTTTGTTTTCTTTCTATGGACAAGTCAAAATGTATTTGGGATATTACAAAGTTGGTCTTGCTCCCGAGCTGTTTGTAGCGTGGCATTTAGCTTCGATGTTTTGAGAGTTTCGCTGGCAAATGCTTTGAAATCCGCGCACTCTCGGCCTCAGCCAGCCGACGAGCGTTTGTATTTCAGTGGGTTTTCTCATAATGTCGATTCAAAATATATCTCCAAACACGGCGACCTGCTCACCACAAAGAAAATGACTAGTTTCCCTCTTACTCAAGCAAACAAATCTTCTTTGAATGTCTGCCTTCTTAAACCTCCACCTCTATTTTACCATGCCTGTTCAATTGTTCATCGTTTGGGGGTGACCGCTGCTCACTTGCACTGATTGAATTGTTTTACGGGTTATAGACTGGAAACGCATGGCATGACAATTTAAATCACTAACCGGGTAACTTGTAATGTAACAATGTCAACAAAAATATTTGAACTATCTGGAAATCGATACTTTTGACTTTAGTTGTTACGGTAAACTTTGCTATATTTGCATTGTGCAGCAGCTTGAATCTGGATTATACGACCTAATGTAGGCTGTGTAATCACTGTACGT